>NIUQ01000797.1:0-40231 GCA_002796945.1 Plectus sambesii
AAATTTATACTCTTGCACCGAAAATTTAAATAAAACTGCGCCAGAAATTGAAGATCCGTCATTACGTCCTCTAATCATTTGTGATAGGCAGAGTGAAAGTGTCATCTTTGCAATATTGTACCGGGTTTTTTCTAGTATAAGCCCACTCAAATATAATCCCATCTGAATTTATATTCGGTTTGACTTTCCAGAAATAAGCCCGTGGGTTTATATTTGGGGACAAGGTGGAGATGCGAAAATACCAATTGTTAATACAAGCCCATGGGCTTATACTCGGAAAAATGCCGTAGTATTATCCTGTCACAGAAGCGTCGTTGATTCTGCCGCTCTATCTTCCTGATTCTGAGACACAGATGACCCAACAGTTTCCAGGATATGGTCTTTCCGCCACAAGCAGAGCACTTTTTTAAACGCGTTCCGATATTCCGTGCTGTTGTAGTAATAAACATAGAAATTGCACGCGACGCTGACGTTTACCAGACAACCTGCGTATGCTTCGATGTAGAAAATGGTTTTGAAACTAGCGCCCACAGCTATTGCCGTGCCAAGCAGACTCATATTCGAAAACCATCCGAAGAATGCGAATAGCATGATAATCGTAAGCGATTTAAGTAGGCGATTATTTCTTTCGTCGTGTACATGAGACCGAACGGTCAAGTTTTCTGCAACAAAATGATTGTATATTTGCGGCCCTAGTCCATGCACTATGCAATTACGTAAAAAAACATAGGTTTTACAGTCTACAACTTCTTGTTATTCTCGTTTTCAGTTATATAAATATGAAATAATAGGAAGGGAAAAAAGAATTAGAGGCTGTCAGATTACAGAAGATGTTGCATTTAACAGACAGTATTGGACATTCAGTCAGCTCTTTGACAGCTCCACCGACGGTTATAATAAAGGACAGGTGTTATAGGCCATTTCTGGTCGCCGGCTAAGAGTAAAAGCATAACTATTTTTTCGCTCATTGAAGTCTGTGGTTTCTGCTGCTGCAGGGGTGATCTCCAGCCGGAACGAAGTTGTCATGGATCAAATTAGTATATTTTAAGTTTTCCCATTATAAAATACCTCTATTCAAATTCATACCTTTGTTCCGTTTGACGATCATCAGCAAAAAGGTGTAAGTCACCACTACCAGTGCATTAAACAGCACAGTACTGCCAACCCAAGCATTTTTAGCCAACAGTCCGTATGCCTCGGGTAGGAAACAAAGCATCAACTCGTCTGTCGCCGTTTGCCATCCTAATAAGATAAAAAGTAGACAGTAGATGACTCCCGGTGACGTCATCAGCAACAGGTACGGCACTTTTCGCCATTGCATATATCTAAACATACTGTACAGTTGCGAGAGAGACGGTTGATCGATGGATCTCCACATAGACTTTAATGTCTTCAATGCATGTGATTCTTTTAGGCCGTCGAACGCGGCTTTACATGACTAGCGTTTTCGTACGTTAATTTGTCCCACGATATTTTGGAAATACGTTTAAGAAATGTCTCACACTTAGTGTTTCGCATTAACACATCTTAGAGCATTAATTTGATCAGTTTTTCCCTTTTTGAGGCTCAATTGGCTATTGTTCATACTTTCGTAACGAAACGGCAGCGCTGATTTTTTAGCACTCACAATAAGCTGCTTCAGATCATAAAGAAATTTTTACGCAAGCAATCAGGTTTAAAAATCACATTTTAAAAATTTTTAGGAGAGTGTTCTTATTGTATTACAGATGAAATGTTTTAAAAAATCGATATCTCCAAGATTAAACTTAATTTCATCATACCTGGTTGGATACTTGATGGAAAGCAGTCGATCCAAACCAATCATCCACATGAGAGATGTGCCGAAATTCATCGCAATCAGAGACGGCGACATGATCATATGGCAAAAATTGAGGCGTTGGACAAGCGTTCCAGTTAACGCGAAATATCCGTACGGCAAGTGCGCAAGTTGAGTTATAAAATCACACACTGCCAGCATGGCAATCAGTATATTACATTTGCTGTTCAATTTCTTCGAATAAACAGTCGCTATAACGATAGTAAAATTGCCAAAAAAGCCGAACATAATGACGATCAGTAAAAGGATGACGCCTGGTATAATATTTGGTAGTATCTCGTTTTGCTCTACTGTCATATCCATCGTCACTGACACTTTCTGATGAATGAAGTATCGCGAAAAGTTAACACCTTGTGTTACGCTGTTTTAAGTTGTAGCTTATTGTCGAGCGTGGGCCTGAGCGCAACTACACAGCATATCTGCGCAAGTATTTCTGAAACAGGATCGCAAATGCATGCTTTATTTCCTCTAATATACTCAACCCAGACAGCTGATGAACCCCTCGGATGTTATTGAAAAAGTATGGTATCCTCACATTTGAACAGTAAAGATGGTGATTCGTGCGACTAATACAGCATCAATTCCAGACCTAAGTCGCTTTATATTAATCCAATTATCATCTCAGATTATCGAAGCAGACTGATTTTTTCATCTTTGACTTTTTAGTGCGTGCGCCGTCGTTCGGAAAGGAATATGTCGAACGTCCTCTCAGGTTTTTATTATCATTAGGATGTTATCCTTCTAATTATAGGCACCGTAAAAAAGTATAAAGTGATAAGTACTAAATGATGTGGCATTTGAATTTTACTGCCCAAACCCCCAATCAGAAGAGATATTCATGCGCTTAAGTTACGCACCTTTCAGACACCTTGCTTATACTTTTTCTCCAGCGTCGATCGAAGTTCGTCGTTGCTTGGAATCAACTTCTATCTGTAGAGTTATACACGAATTTTGAACCTAAGCTAAACGCTGCGCAAGCACTTTGCTAAGAATCTGAGTAATCGAAGATGAAGTTATTGATATATAGTTTATTTTAAGCTTCGTAATTATAATCGCATGTCCGACGCTATCGAATTGTAATTATTTGCATGCTACCAGCAACAAAAGACGCTGAGATTGTAGGCCTACACTGAAAACAAAAATGTGGCGGGAGAGAAGTCTTTATTGTCTCTATTGTTCTTTCAACATTATATGCGATTTCAGAATAAATATGATAAGTCTCAAGAATCCTTAATTATTTGTCTCTCTATTTCAAATATCATCACTGACTGAAAAAGTTTAGAAAAAATAAGAAAAGCCGATGTCACAAGAACGTCGGTGGGCAACGTTGAATGGAACACAATTACTTTGTACGATCCACGCAAAACTAGGTTGGTCCGGTGCATCGAATGGCAAAATTTATCGATGCACCGTGAAATTCGCTCTACTGCACGGTGTTCCGCTGCATTCATATTCCGCATAAGCCATCACTAATCAACGATTGATCGTCCATCTTTGTTCGAAGACAGAATGTATAGTTCACGTCACTATGCACTTCTGTTCGGCTTCTTTCCCGTTGTAATTATGGGCGGAATTTCAACTTGAGAATTGCTGCGCATTTGTATTTCGGAGATTTTTCAACGGTGAACGGTCACTTTGTACTAAAACTTAATTGCTGATGTCCTTGTTGATCAACAAAATAACTTCAGTTGCGATTGGCGAGTTGGCTTGAACCGCAGCGGCCCAACTCTTAGCTTCTAACATTTCGTTGTTATCAGCTAAAACTTAATGACTTCTGTCTCTTAGGAAGGCACCGATATTCACACTAAAAAATTGATTATTCACGTCTCGCGATGAAATCTACGGGTTTCTTGATTATTGCTGAAATGGAGCACTAAGAAAGAAGAGACTGATCTGAGTAGTTTTAGGTCTCGTGGCGCTTGATGACGAAATACCGTAACGATAGAGAACACTGATACGCCTATTCGCCGAGGGCGCGATGAACGTTTTTTTCGTTCATCGTCAGTTGTTAGTCGACTCCGCCGACCTAGCAATCGCATCGTGCCTTCAAGATAGTGAGGACAGGTTCCTTACTATCTTTCTTTGCAAAAATATAATAGCTTTGCGCTCATCTACTTTCTCTTTGATCTGTGATGGAGGTTCTGGAAGAATAATGCAAGGATGAACAAGTCGTGGACAAACGGCGAGTCCTGGAAGCGACCGCCGGCGAGCAACGATTTAACATCGTTAATCACTCGAAGTATTGCGAGTTCTATTCGGGCGGTATCGCCTGCTGGTCCATCATGGCAGCCGTTGCCTTCAAAGACTCCTATAATCGGTTAGTGTTTTGGGTAAAATAAAATCGGATATTAAAGTAAGCGTCGAACTTTTATGAGTCACTTGTGAAAACTTTATACTCCATCTTGCGATGTAGTAACAGATCATGAAAATAGACCTTCTTCGACAGTTTTGCTGTTTGCTAACACTGTTTTCGATATTCTTTTGGCGAGATTAAATTTATAGATGGCGCTATGCGTAATATTTGCAACAATATTCTTGAAAGTTGTTCAACTATCATAGCGCTATGCTCATCCCAAGTTTCAGATGTAATCAAAGTGTTCGAAATAGGATCAGTTTAATCTAATCATTTTGCAAAGAAAGTCAAGAATGGACAAAGTAAATGATTCAATTTAGGAACGAGCGTGAAATCAGAAACATGGCGGTCAGCTGGGGTTGCGGGCGAAAGTTGGCGATCATTTGAGCGAGGGAGCAAGTCGGAAACATGGCGCCGAGGAGAACGACGAGAAAGAGGATCTGGTGTAAGCGATAGGAGGAAGGAGTCTGAAGACAGGCATGCCAGGAGCAGGTAATATTCAGTTCTGTCTCAAGTGTTTTATACTTATACCTGAGATCGTGTGTAGTGTAGTTTTATGAGATCAAGTCATTTAACTGCGCACGTTGCATTTTTAATCCTCGGTCGAATCAGCAACATAGCAATTGCTGCTACTTAATCAGTCAAAGTCTGTCTGAAGCAGAAAATTTGACTATAGACATGGAGAAGCGTTAAAGTTGAAATTGCATTTCGCGACGGTTTTTAAATAATTAGGTGCTATTAGTAGTAACTGATTGTACGATCGTGGGTCTAAGCATGTTTAATCCCTCTCACAGTCACTGCTAGTAATCTTTTATTTTCCAGGGAACGAACGCGTTCACCACCGCCTAGAAGAAGGCGCGAACATATTGGGCGGAAAAGCTCGAGATGGCAGCCTCTGTCGAGAGAGGAGGAAGAGCAGAGGGAAAGAGCAGCGCGCAAGTCTTCTTTCGACCGTCGGACGACAAACATGGAAGGAAGAGAAGTTGAAGGGAGAGAAGAGGAAGAGTCGGCTGACGACGCCGCTGACAAGTTGGAACCTACGTGCGCATCGACTGTAGATGACGCATGGGAGGCTCGCCTGAACGCCGCGCTGGAACGTGACGTCAAATGCTCGCTCAAGTCTCAGACAGAGTTGGACGAATGCCAAAATCCGCTCCATGACGACGATTTCCAAAACTCGCTCCAAATCGACGAATTCCAAGGCGCAATGTCCAGTCTTGCTCCTGTTCAAATGCCAAATGATCTCATTGATCTTGACTACAAACTACAGCCTGAATGCCACGACGAACAACCCTCGCGTTCCTTGCCTGGCCTGAAATTCCGTGGCGACAAAAGACTGATTGTAAGCGCGTTCAAGATTAGTACGAGCGACGTGAGACTGTACTACTGCGACGATAAATTCAAGTCGATCTTGGCGAATCCGCCAACGTTGGCGCTAAGTCGACTGACTTGTGAAGAGATAGAGGAGTGGAACGCCGAGTTCCCGGCCAGCTTGCCTGTATTCAGAAAGCGCCGAGGACGAACGACTGCCAACCGTATTGGCCGGTCGGCCGCGGCCAGCAAGCAGCACAAATCACGCCCATCGCTCAAGACTGCCCGAAATTCAACTGAGAATAAGCAACGTTCCCTTAATGTCGACGATTGCTTTGACGACGACGACGGCGACGACCATCCCCTCTCTAACGGCCACCAAGACGATGCCAAAGCGAGCGTGGACGGCAATCAGCAAAAAAGCCTTCTTAAGCGACCACTGGCGCGGCGACGGGTGCCGCCGCCGCCGCGGGAAGAACTCCCGCCCGGTTTGGACTTTCTTGCCCCCACGCAGGCGCTGCCGAGCTTCAAGATCAAGAAGAAGGTGGTGGTGAAGGAGGAGAAGGTGGAAGAGAAGGGGAGGAAGTACTGGCGAGGGTCGAGGGAGGAGAGCCGAGGAAGGACGATGAAAGAACATTCGAGAGATCTCTCGAAAGAAAAACCGAAGATAGCGAAGCCCCTCGAAGGCAGCGTCGTAGATCGCGCTCACGACAAAAAGCTCGTCGACAGCTTCTTCGACCGCAACCTCGGCCATTACCGTCAGGCTGTACGACCGAAAGTCAAGCCGCCGGCGGCAAAAATCCCCGACTCTTCCGTGCAGAAGAAGGAATCGTCCTGGTCGAGAAATGAGAATGTTAAGAAGGTCAGCGAGTGGCTGTCGAGGAAGCCGTCCGGCGACCGAGGCCCCGCCACTCCGCCAGGCTCTGGACCCGACGACGAATCGCCCGCCGGAGCTCACGTGAATTACGTACGTTTGACTTTTTTCCACGCTTATACTACTCTGTTGGATTGTTATCAATGAAAATGATCGTTTTTATTGCTAGTTAATTACTATAGCGCGCAGTAGTCTTTGCATTATTTTGCTTTGAGCCACCAGTTTTAGGTGATTGGACTATTTCTTATTCTTCTCCAAGTCCATAGCGGTCGTTCGTTATCTTCCTGATTAATCGCCCTTTTATTACCCGCTTTCTTTTTTTGCTCTCTATATTGTTCACACAGAGGAAAGGACGAACTAGCGATAGAAGCGAGTTGAGTGTCCCGTTTAAACCTTGTCGCTGCGACATCAAAGCTTTATTTGCCCTTTACAAAAGAATGAAAATGTTTTTAAATTTGATCTCTTTACTTTAAACGTTGCCATTTCTTTTTCACCAAATATTATCTTACAAAAAGACATCAATGCTTTGCAGGATGTAAATTTGCCAGCTGGAACAGGAGTAGTGGATGAGTTGCTAAGGAAGCCGTTGTTGAAAGAAGAGCCATTGTTGGCGCCGAACATCAACCCCCTCGATTACGTAGAGGAGCTGAGTAACCCGGGCGACGACACGGACGCCATCGAACGGCAACGTAAGTCGTTTAGAATGGTTTTTTTCTCTTATGATGGTTGTGTTTTAGAATTTACGGATGAAGCAGCGATTGCTGAACCGAGTTCAAGCTTCGTCTGGACTGGAACTGACGATGGCGGCGAAGAAAGAAGTGCTTCTAATAAGGTTGGGATTCTTATTGAAGTACAGTAAAATTCGTTTCACACCGGTACTTAGGGGACTGGCCGAATTAACAGGTAGAAGCGAACTTCCCTATGATAAGATACGACCGGAACCGACCAAAATGATTGATTTAAGGGAATAACGGATGTAAACGAATTCTATTAGTACCATCTTTCACAAAAAATTAAGCCGTGCGAGCTGTTTCTTAAGCATCTGGGGGAAATCTATCAACTATGCAACCCCGCTAGTTATCGACTTGGTCATTTTCAAGAGTTATAACGAAACCTAAGTGTTAATTTATTTATTATCATATTGTTCGCCTCACGACTGCTCATGAGCTACATATTTTATTTACGGATGCTTCTTTGCAAGAATATTTGTCGCATGTTCGTGCCAAACTGAATACGTTTTGACGTCCGGTTTGGTTGACGAAAACAATTTTACATCTAGCCTGGGAAAGTACGATGACGATTATCATTAACTGTTAGCGCTACAAATAAGAGAATGCGCTTAAATTTAACACTAAACTTAGGCTGTGATACTGTAGCATAAGTAGCTTTTGGCGTCGTCATCACGATTGAAGATAGCGAATCATTAAGCATACCGAAAATAAACGAATAAATTACTAGCCACGCAAATTATCGATATTGTCGCCACACGCTGAAAAATATACTCAAAATCATGTTTTCGCGTGGATGACAGTGCGAGTTGTGCTAAACTCTTTGTGTCTCTGCATAGTGGACGCTTCTGTTCCCATCGCTTTAAATCGCTGTTCACTAATGACGGTCCGTTACAGCCAATGCCCATTCATCATCAAACCTCCCATTCGTCTCAACATTTACATTCCACCACGCGCGCGCCTATCCTCGCTGCGTCTGTCAATGGGAACGCGGTGAGTTTCTAATTAACGACGTTTGTTTATATAAATAGCTATTGTTACGGTTAGTTGGTTTATAAAGACACAGTATGCGCCTTGAATGTGTTATTGCATTGCAGCTCAAATTTAAAGCTTAAAAAATGTAGAATTTGGATTGTTCGTCATCGAATGGAAATGTACCATTTCCACTTTGATAAGAAGACTTTAACTGAAAGAGAACGTTTTCCATACTGATTAGAATTGGAAAACGCCCTTTTTCATTTGCATAGCATCCTTATCAACGTATAAATGGTATATTAAAATCAACTTGTCGTTTGACTCTAACGCTTGCAGGCGCCATTCCCGTACGCGCACGGGCGCCAGCCTTTGATTCCAAGCGGTCTGCTACCGACGCCCGAATCGCCGGCACCTATTCCAATCGCTTCGTATCGAAGCGGATCGGTGGAGCCGCGTCCACGCTCGAGGTCATCGGGCGTGCGATCGGCCAGTCCAATGGATCTCGACGACGATTGCGAGTCGGCGAGTCGGTCGCCTCAGATCGTCGGTCGACAAGCGCTGCTGGGCGACCGACCGAGGGCGTTGCTGGCGGTCCCGCCGGAGCCGTCCGCCTTTCTGTCGACGCCATCCATTCCTTCCACTCTGTCCATTTCATCCAATCCGACCACCTTCCCTCGACCTCTCAAACAACCGCTGATACCAACGCCAACTCCCGTGCCTCCGCCGGACCCTATCCTCCCCTCGCCGCTTGTCTGGAGACCAAAGGCGCCGCTTTTGAAGCACATCGTCCCCGAACGGCCGCGCCTCAATGGGCCCGCCACCAAGTTTATTCGACCCGTGCCCGCCCCCACCGGCGGTTCGAGTGATGCCCCGTCTTCGTCCTCTTCGCAATCGACCCTCCAAACGATGACGACGACCTCTGCTGACGACGACGCAGCCTATACCATCGACCAATTGAGGACTATTTTGAATATCCTGCTAAATGTAAGCGTAGTTTGATGATGGACGCTTTTTAACGGCGGGTAGAACATCTTTCATTTTCATTCTTCACTATTGTATTCAACTTCCTCTAGGATTGAATGTAAATGCTTGAACTAACTTGGTGTTTAACTTTAATGTCCTTTTAAAAACCATGCCTGCAGGAAACTATCTAGATCATTTTATCTTTAGTAAGGACACCTTTTAAATAGGACACTTTTCTCTGATACACATTAAACAAGTTGTCTAATTTGATTCAGAAAGTGTCCTATTAATATGGATGGTATGCAATACTTTGATCAAAGTATAAGTCGCTTGTGGTCCGTTCATGCAAGTCCCGTCAGTGTTGTAGCAAACCTGATAGGATCATTCGTTGATCTTCGCACAGTGCATGGTTGTAAATACAGTGAAATTCATTTATATCAGTGCTTAGGGGACGGTTAGGATTACCGTTATAATTAAAATATTGGTAAAAGCGAAACTGGTGTAAATTAATACCAATGTATGGTTGCAGGATCCTTCATCATCGCTGCAGCACGATCGGCGACTGAAGGCGGAACAGCTGCTGGCGATCTTGGACGAGGTGGAAGCGGTACAGCAGAGCCAGTCGCCATCGGAGACGCAGAGCATGCTGAAGCCGATAGTTCAGTTCGTCCTCGATTCCTCGGGACTGCTCAAATGAATTCTTGCCCAATGTTCAAAGTGTTCTTTTGTTTTTGGTCGATCGCAATGCACAAAGCGGAACGGTTAACATGTTACCTCGGAATAATACCTTGTTACTACGGTCGTTGCATTTCGACGTTGCGATCCTTTCCATTTTTCTGTGATACTCGAAATCAGAATGCGATGTGTAACGAGAGATGCTCGGTGAATAAATGAATTTATTTGCTGCTGTTTTTATGGAAATTGGATTGACTGGTCTGATACCAGTGTGAAATATCTGTGTTTTTTTATTTTCATATGCATTTGAATGGATCGCAAAGATCGCGTTACGACATTCCATATATTCTGTCGTTTTCCGAAAGCTTCGAATTAGTATGTCTCAGTGGAGCATGATTGCTGTGGGCAATTTCTTTTCATTTTGTAAATTATCCTTTGGCTGCTGAATGAAAAA
Source organism: Plectus sambesii (assembly GCA_002796945.1). Taxonomy (NCBI): domain Eukaryota; kingdom Metazoa; phylum Nematoda; class Chromadorea; order Plectida; family Plectidae; genus Plectus; species Plectus sambesii. The sequence continues at coordinate 10,171 of NIUQ01000797.1, forward strand.
ATTGCCCACAGCAATCATGTCCCACTGAGATATACTAATTTGAAGTTTCGAAAGACGACAGAATATAGGGAACGATCTGATACTGTAGGGTTAGACATATTCGGTGGTCGTCCGAACCACCGAAATCACCGAAATTTAATACCACCGAATAATTTCTACCCCTACAGTAATATGGGCCTCTATAATAGGTTTACGGGCGTGAAGAGTCCTTTGCGGTTCGCAAACGCAGCTGCTCTGTAGTGTTTTGGAAGAATCATGACTACGCGCTCAGAAGACGAGATTGGCAAAAAGCTGGACCGCTGCTTGGCTGATACATTGTTGAAGATCGGTTAGTAATGCTTGTCAATCTTAATTTCTTCGTCAGTAACAGGGAAATGATGTTTTGGTCTCACAACGATAGAAATTTAAAGGAAAACTCAATCAGTTTCTATGCTAACTCGCCCTTCTCGCTTTTTTTTCGTGATGTATCACTCGGTCTCGCAACGAAAAATATGAATTGGTGTACGGTACTTGTTACTAACGAGAATACTTTGGGCATACAGAGAATGTTTAATTGAAATATCGCTTTCAGGAAGCGGCACCGCCCTCGGCATCATCTCATCGGTCATTTTCTTCAAAAGTAAGCATTCTGCTCATTATTTCCTTTATCCTTCGTTTTACTCATTTATACTTATTTACACTTCCTTACTCCAATTTATACTCATTTAATTTTCTCTTCAGGGCGAGCGTTCCCCGTCTGGTTGGGTCTAGGCGTGGGCCTGGGATCGGGTTGGGCAAATTGCCAGCACGACGTACAGAGTCCGTACTTGCTGCACGGCAAGAAGGTGAAGACGTCCGCCGCCGAAGCCGCCGCCGACTCGAAGAAACCCCACGAGTACAGTATCATCGTAGACCCCCGGATTCAGGGTCAGGCTAGCAGTTGAGCTGAACTTCGCCGAATGTAGTTGACACAATTGAAACTGCGTCCGTTTTCCTTGTGTGCTTCGCGATCCGCGCTTGGTTCGCATAGAAATTAAATTGTCCGGAACTTAGACGACGAGTTTTCATATACTGTTTGCTTTTGGCCAGATTGTTCTGCGAGCGGTATGTAGATTCGAAATAAAAGTATGCCTGCTTTGCAAGTTGAAGCATTCGAGTCGCGTCAATTGGACGCGCGGCATCATCCAATAAGTTGTGATTGGGCGAGCCGACGATGGCAATATTCTTACAAAGGTTATCACATAGCAACGACAACCGATTCTCGGCCAATAAGCGCGCGCGCAAATCGTGTTGGTGCATGCATCACAGAGCACCGACATCGCGCCGACGTGCCAATAACTAAAATTCGTGAAAAATGCGTCCAAGAACGTTTTGGTCATCTTACAATCTACGTAACGAAATAATGGCAGCAGTGTTGAATCATTGCAATTCACGCAGCATCGATTTCGAACTACTTCTGGATGAACACTGCGAAGACAGCAAACTGAAATGTTCTATGTCAAACGACATTTGTAAAACAGTCTGCAACGCATATTAAAATATAATCTTTTGCATCAGTGTGTTTGAATAGACAAAATTGGGTCATTCATCAGTAGAAATGTTGCCTCAACAATGAAAGCACTTCTTGCTTCAGTTCAAGATGAATTTCAACTTTGCAACTCGTGACGACGCGCGCATCTCTGATCTTTCATCACATTTCTTGTCGATAGAGAACATGCTTTAAGGAAAGAAACGGCAAATTTAGATTTTATGACATCGAATGCATATTTCAAGGCTTCATTATGGTTTGACCTGGGTTCTATGTAATTGGTTCTGTGCTCTTTTTCAAACACAACCAGTCTTCCTGACTGTGAGCAATTACATCTGACATGTTGATGCTGTGAATGATGAGACACAAAATCGTCAAAACATCGACTGTAATATCAGTTACAAAGCAATTCGCTGAGATAACTTGTGCGGATTATTATTTGCAGAGAATGTCATCATCCATCAGCGAAAATCACTGAGGGGTGATGAGCAACCTTCAATTAGTCGAAGGATTTACGTCACTTGAATGTTTATACCTACGCTCAAAACAGCATACTAATGCTCGCCTCTAAATCGCTAGCTAACCGCTTTTTTCCTTCACTCGGATAGCGTTACCGTGTCCTGTGACGCTAAGAGGAGCTATCAAGACTTACGTCGTTCTGCTCCAGTTCTACCTACACGTCCGCATTGGCAAGTACCGTTTTATGTATTTTGATTCAGTCAAAAGTTGGTGCGTGCCATATTTATGGCTGCTGGCATACTTGTTCATATACTGCGCGAATTATGTCCGAAAAATGAATTACTCTAACACACTCGCTAATAAAACCGCGGATTGTCTGCAGAGCTGTCAGTCCGCAGCCTGCATAGTTTAAACCAGACCAAAAAGTCCACGGACTGCGAGTTGAAGCGTGCTTCAAGGATGCAAAGATTATCAAAAATATGCGATAGTGTTGACTTTGAGAGATGTAGCTGTTGATGAATTCATCGGTGGTCTTATTGGCCCTGTGCATGATGCGTATGGGCTGCAAAAAATCTATTTTATGCGAAAAGACAAAACCTTAGTACAATTTCCCGTTGCCAAATGTCATATACTTGTCTATAGGCGTTCATCGACCGAAGTGCGCCATTTGTGAAGACAGTTCTTTGCGCTTTCATTACAAATGAAACTGAACAGCTCCAAATAATTTGCTCGGTTCATTCAAAAACAACTATGACATTGTGGATCGTTATTTAATTTTAAACAATCGATTATTCGATTAAAAAATGCCAAACTCTATCCTGATTTCGATTAATTGATCCAACCGACCACCGGCATTGGTACTTTTTTTCATTGGTGCTCAAATTCTGAGAGGAGAACGACGAAAGATTACGGGAGTAGGAAGCTTGAACAAACGCAACTTTCATTTCCATTTTACGTGAAATTGGCAATTTTTATTGAGGCTGTTGGGTGCGCATACAGCTATTCTCCATGGAGGCGTAACTGAACACACTGAACAGATCGAATTCGAAAATTTAGTCCGCGCACAAGAGTTCGCGAATTCAGTTGACCGCGATCAGTGGCCTCAGTCTGCATAAAATTGTTTTGCCCTTCAATACAGATTCTACTGCATTCAGATCAACGCTTTTTAACTTAGTTTTTCATTTAAACGGAAATCGACTGAAACGTTATAATCGATGTGCAAATTTGTATTTTAGGAACATGAAAGCGCGGAAAGGAAAAGGTGTACCGACAGGCGTGAAGCAAATTACACGAAATTTTGACAAATTTCTGCAAAAATGCACCAATGGCTTCATAATACCAAGAAAATGGACATATTTGGAAATTGCAAAACATATACTCAACATTATGTTTTGGGCCATGGTGTATCTTATGGGAAGTTACCTTACTTTCAATTTATTAGTACAAATAAAAAAGGAATATCAGAACCAACCAACGAATTTTCAAACGAAAAGCTTCTTGAATACTACAACGGGAATGCGTGTTCCGGATTATACGCTCTGCATTCAGGGACCTATTCCATAAAACTGCCAAGCACTGAAAACTGAACAACTAAGTTTGAATTCTGCATTGTCATTTTTAGTCACTATTTTGCAAATAGGACTGCAATCATGAAATGCAGAATTTAGACACAAATAGTTTAGTTCTCAGTTCTCAGCAATTTTATCAAATTGGTTCCAGGCTGACGCCGATGTGCTCTTTGATTCAACTAAACGCATGAGAAATTACACGGAAGCGGTAAATATGTTCGTAAAAAATTCAACAAAGAATGGCATTTTTCAAATTGAATCCAAAGCGATATTCGCAAAAGAAACTTACATCGTCGTGTGGAAATATCTGTCAATGATGTATGAGGGCGAATCGTTGAATGAAATGGGCAAAAATCCGTTCGAGAACAACGAGTATCGAAACGATGACGAGTGGATTGCGCTGAAGAATGTTCTCTTGCCTAACATTGCTGCGTTTAATATCACCCTTGATGAGTTGAAATCGACATTTGATGGAAAATTCAGGAATTTTAGCGGGCAGGAGGAACTTTATGACGATGATTATAGCTGCTTTCTTACTCTTGAAGATAAGGATTCTAATGGAAGGCATTGTTCATCATTCAGCCAGCACATTTCATTCATTGGAACTAACCATCTATGCTTTAAAGTGCGTAATCAGAAAATCACATTCGGTTTAGATCGTGACGGACATGTGAGACCTACAAGGGTTAGATTATCTGATGATAGAATAGCTCAACGTGACAGTTCTCGAGGTGCAAAGGGACTGTATGGACACAATCCTTCATTAACTATTGATTTCAGCGGAAGATGGACACCGTCTGACTTATCAACTGAAGCAAGAAGCAACGAGATCATCGAGTTTAAATTAGATAAATGGATTGATATTCATTTCACCATACCACCCACTATAAAGTCCATGGCCAATAAGAATGGAAAGCGTGTCTGCTCGGAAGAATACACATTGACGGAATGCTTGGATGAATGCCGAATTCAGCAGATTCAAAAAATATGCGGCTGCTTGCCTGCGACACTTTCTTCACGAATCCGAGAGAGTAAAAATGAATTATGCACATTTGAAAAATATGAGGAACATCTGAAGTATGTGGGCAACGAAGACAGCGAGTGCAAAGCGCAGTGTGTTCCAAAGTGCGAAAAACTGAATTACGAATTCTATGTGGAACTGTATCCCAATCCATGGTCAGCGTCCCAAGTACAGTTCTACTTTGATTCAACTTTTTACGTCGTTTTTACAGAAATCTCCAAATGGTCATTTGAAGAAATTATTGCCGTACTTGGCGGAGCGCTGGGCTTATACCTCGGTCTTAACTTTATCATTCTTATTCAGTTCATTTCCGATCCAATCTTCATGCTCATTCGTAGATGTATCTCATCAAAAAATGCCGTCGTCGGCATTGAAACTCATCATACTCAAGAGAGCACTGGTGAAACACGGAGGTATGAAAAGTTACAAGATTTCATAAAGAGAAGTATTACAACGAAAAATATATCATCACGATCAGTGTTTACTACTTATCTGATCGAAAAGTTATTCTGGATAGTTCTGTACACTGCCGGCGGAATTCACACGGCCTACTTATGCTACGGATTGTGCCAGGAATATGCCGAAAATCCTCCTTATTCCAAAATAGTGCTAATGAATAACAAACCAATCTCATTGCCAGCGCCAAACTTGTGCATATCTCACACTGCATGGCTTGTGCAAACATTGGAAGAAGAAAGAAACAATACCTTGGGTATAAGCTACAGCAACTTCCTATCAGAGTATTTCGATCAAGAAAGTGTGACCAAGTTAACATTACTTGATGAAAACGATTGGCCTTCGCCTCTTCTCGCAATCGCCATACAGTACTTACAAATTATGAACAGGGCAGAGGCGATGGGAATTTCTTTAGTGCTTCAACCGAACTTTTACGATACATATTATAACATTCAAAGATCGTATGACCACGCTTTTTATGATCTTTCCGGTAAGTTCCTTTAAGAAATTTAATTGAGGCGTCTGATGCGTAAACATTTCTGTTGCCGGCAATCAAAGATATTCTCGGCGACCATCAAGTATACCATAGCAGAATCAAAATTATTTTAAAAAAAACTAATTTGACCTTTCGTGATATTTTTTTCAGATCCAACAGACGCTGATAAGAAACATGCAATGGATAATGTTTTCGAGCCAAGTCTAGAGAGACTTAATGTATCCTTTAATGAGGTGCGCTTAAAACTGGGCCGTGAAATAGCGAAATGGTTCCGCCTGAACGTAAATTTTGTCAGCGCTGATTCAACGACAATTTCACTCATCAATGAGACTAAGTTGGCGTTTATTGCTTACGATTTGATTTGCTTTCAACTGCCTTTTGATACCGTATTGTATTCTGACGAATCAGAATATATCGAAGTGTCCACTGGCATGTCCAAATATCCCAAACTTCACTGTTTATTTTTCATTTTCAAGTTTTATCCCTCTTACTTGACAGGATCAAGTATCTCACTGACCGAACGTGACCAAAGAAGAGTAGAAATGGATTTCAGTTCTGGAGATAACTTGTATTTGTTGTTAGGAATTTCGGGACATTACAAAATGATGTCAAAAAGAAACGGAAATACCACATGTACCATAGCTCGCACAATAGAAGAATGTCAAGCCACCTGTCGCATTCGCTTAATTCGTGGATTGTGCAATTGCACACCAATAACTTGGCCAACTTTGTTAACTTCAGATACAAATTTGTGTACTCTAGCACAGTATAAACAGTGTCTGAACTATAGTTTGGTCGAAGATCGTAAATGTGTAGATAAATGTGCTGATCCGTGCGAGCAGTACAATTTCTTTTATGAGGTTACAAAGGCTCCTGATCTCCCGGCCAAGGAGGAATGTGGCGGCGCTACTAATTTACGAATTTATGTGAAAGACTTTTCTTACATTTTCTTCGAAGATCAATATAAATGGACTTTCAAGAGCTTTCTCGCTTCGCCTGGAGGATTACTTGGTTTGTGGTTAGGCCTGAATATTTATACAGTTGTCAACTTTTTTATTCTTATCCCAGTTTCGGTCTTTGTGGACCACTGCGCCCGCTCAAATATTTTGCGAAATTTGTTGACTCGTATTAGAACGTATAGTGAAGAGCGTATTGGAATTTTTACTTGCACACCAGCGGGACAATTTTTTTGTCATATTTTTTACTTGGATAAACAGAATATTGCAAAAACATTGACTGCAAAGCGGATAACGAAAAATATTCTAACCACCATATATTATCTTGTTGGTATCATTTTAACATATCAGATGTGCGCAGATGCTATTCAGAATTATTTCACCGAAATTGAATCTTCATACAATTTTACGAAAAATGACACTATAAAACTTAATTCCTATCCGACGGTTTGCTTGCCTCATTCTGTAAATTTAAACTTGGAGCCTCTTAGCCAGATTGCAGCCGATGATTATAATGAAGAAATGATTAAATTATTTTGCGACTTTGTGGCAAACAACGATAATCAGTTACTTGGAGATATGGCCTGGCCTGAGTCTTTCTTGCGTATTGTCATTTCTTTCATATCATTTTGTGGAAAATACGAAAGAGTTAAATGGCATCAACAAGTTTACGAAACTGATTATGACCAATCGATATTGATCTCGCAGTTGCAGTTATTCGAAGACATTCTTGTGCATTTGAATGCAACCGATACAAGCATTAATGATTTGATGCAAAAATGCGGTCGTGAAATTCGCAAAGCTGACACCATAACGGTCCTCTTGCATCAACCAGACAAGTATTCGTTACAAAATATTGAAATCGGTGAAACAACTTACATCGACGAGACCACAATTTGCTTCAAATTACCATTTAAAGAATTCAGCTCACTTAGTGATTACATCGAAGTTAATGTTGAACTAAATCGATATGGCATACACGAAAATAATTCGCTAGATGTTGTCGATCAGATCAATATTGATTTGCTTGGTAGAGAAAATTATCTCGGCAGTGGTACCCTGCAATTCGATTCGTTATTGTCTGCGAAATTTAGCGAAAATGTGAGCACAGAGTTGCGAATCGAGGCTGAGTACAATTCGTTGAACGTCTTCAATGGCATTCAAAGATGTTCTGACGCAATATCACAAGAAGATTGCAAGAGAAATTGCAAATTGCAAGCGGTTCGGCAATTATGCAGCTGTCCGCCATTGAGCTTGGGAAATACTAACGACGATGTTCTCAAGCACTGCTTTATGGATCAATACAAAGTATGCTTGCCATTTACATACAACGTATCAAAAGAGTGCATGTCCAAATGTCTGCGTCCATGTAAACGCATTCGTTTGAGTGAGAAGAGAACTTTATTAAATGCGATAGAATCGCATCGAGCAAATGTGATAATTCGAATGAAATCTTTCAACTTTCCCGTTGCAAATGAAAGACCAAAATGGACCGTGACGGAGTTCCAAGGGTCAATCGGTTGTGCTCTTTGGTTATTGATAGGCTATAATGCTCTCATTTTTGTTAATGCACTTTATACTATTGTCAGGTTCATTTTTCGATTATATATCGTATTGAGTCGCTTCAAACAAGAACGACAAAGTGCTGCACCAGCGACATGAGATTCAGTCGTATGCGTAACATTGAAAAATTAAAAAGCAAATCGTTTGTTGTAGATGTATCGCTCTTTGCTAACGTATTCTATGAGAAAGTTCTTATTTCAAATCAATATGATGTAGTACTCACTATGTGTCTCCGTGCTATGTTTGGTATTTTGGGTCGGATTAAATCATTTGTTTGCGCACATTTCAGTACTAATGAATGAACTTGAATATCTGAAACGATATACGCCCAATGTGACTGTGTCTGCACATGCTTCTGTTCTCAACTTAATTGGCAGCGGACAAAGAAAGTGTACGAATGAATTATTCGGATATGTTTCTAATTTTAAACTGAAAATGTTATAGCTGTGCGGTGGACACGAATAACATCATGATGTAAACGATACGAAAGGAACAGTAGTTAACCATTCTCATTCATATGCTATACACTCATTGAGCACTCTTACTTTTCCTCATGATTCGGCCCCTGAACATTTTATTATGAGAGTTAAAGCGACGCTCTATAACTTAAGAAAGTAATAAACTGGTCACAAGGTATGTTTGCATGATTGGCGTTGACATTCACAGCTTTGAGCATTCACTCGGAAAAGAGCCTGCATTACGTAAGTTGGGATCAAATAACGCTTTCTTGTTGTTCAATGTTCGGCGCTGTTCTCTTTAACCGCATTATCATGAGAATCTTATGAGAAAGCTATTCAAATAAGCAGCCGATTAATTCTTACCTCCAAATGCTCATCCGACTGATATTCTTCTCAACAACAGCTTTGATCATTGAATACGAACGGCGTCATCTATAACGGATCACATATATTCGAGATAAATGTTTCAGTAAATCAACAATTGCTCACGTTACCTTTTCATGTTAGAAATGTACCTACGGCAAATTGAGGCAGAGGTGGTCACTTGTCAGTGGCGGCTAGCGGAGCAGGTAGCATGATCCTTGTGGGAACGAGGTGGTGCCAATTCCCATATCAGATATTTGCGGAAATTGGTGAACACCAAAGTTTTCGCTACAAGTGAGCCAACGTATAACTACCACTTTGAAATCTTGTTTTTACACGTTCGATGTCAAAGTGAGCTCATGTTTAGTAATTATCCACTTGATCGAAAACCATAACTTGTGTTTAAAGAGAATTCTGCCACCTTCTGAATTAAAGACATCCAAATGGCAGCTCCCGCCAACCCCACTCCCCACATCCGAACTGGCGCCATACAAATGTTAAACACGAATAACAACAAATGCCAAATGTCCTGAGGCACAAACAGATCGACTGGAAATAGTGTGAATTGCATGTTGACTGAATCGAAACATTCACGAACGCTTAAGTATCAGACAGCATACTGCGAGTGCATTTCTAACCTTTACTTTTTTCATAGTTTAATCTATTTAGAAAGTGCGTTGAGGAACAACAAATGTGGATTGTAAACTATCTAAAGATTATTTCATGGCTCAATTGTTGTTTGATTTGGGTTCTATTCAACTGATTCTATGTGCGCTTTCTAAGACAGTGAGTCTTTATGATTGTCAGCGAGTGTATCTGACATGTTGATGCTGCGAACAATGAGACGCGAAATCATCAAAATGTTGACTGTAACACTGCTGAAAAGTAGTCTGCTATGTTAAATTCTTAGAGTTGTTATTTGCTGTAAATGTCATGTGATCAACTGTTCAAATATCACGAGACTAGTTGTCCATCACCTTTCAGCAAAAATCAGTGAAGGGTAATAAACAACTTTCAATTAATCGAAGGAAAGCGTCATGTGAATGTTTCTACCTACGCTCAAAACTGCATGCTAATGCTCGCCTATATATCGCTAGCTTACCGCTTTGTTCCTTCACTCGGATAACGTTACCGTGTCCTCTGGCGCTTTGAAGAGCTGTCAAGACTTACGTGGTTCCAGTCCGGTTCTAGCTACGCGCTTGTACTGACAGGTACTGTTTTTTGTCTCTTCGATACCGTAGCCAAACGAACAATGAGAGGGTTAAAAATTCATGAACGTGAGAATACAAATTAGAATGAATCATTTCAACAGACAGCTTCGAGTCATCTTTCGCCGTTAGTGGTTGTAACGAGAAATTTCAGAATCGAAAGCATATCAATAACATCGTCATAATATGTTCTGTTACCCATAAATGGTCACCGAACTCAAAAATTTGCATATGAATACCGTAATCCTATGATAGAAACAATATACTCGCAATTCGACAGCACATCTAGGTTTATAATTAGTTCATTATCTCAAACTTTTAATAGAGAACTTTTGCACCTGGTTTATCGCATTTTTAAATGGATTGTCAACGGACGAATTACGAGTAATTACAAAACTTTGCTAGGAAAAGACGAATTAATTCTTAAAAGGAGCTGCCAAAAGAAGGACATGCTAATCATTTCGATGAAGTAAACCTTTAAGCTCAAGAAACATTCGCTTATGAATGTATTCCAATGCTGAGTGACTAGCCATCATTGCACACTGTTATTGTCGTTCCCTTTTTAGTAAAGATCGAGACTTTTTGACGTGGTCAAGACAATAACAGTCAAGTGTCAAGACAAAAATAGTCAAGTTTCAAGCCAAAGACAGTGTGGTGATATTTACTGCAAGTACCGTTTGTTTGACAGCATTATCACTCGAGTAATATTAGGTTATCCCAAAAGTTAATGCACTCGCCGTGATTTCAGCTACTATTTGCCTAACGTTGTCGAAACATCATCAGACCACAGCTCCACTTTTGAGACAGAGGCAACTTTACGGGCTAACCAGCGACTTCATAATACTTTCCAAACTCGTAACAGGTTTCTCTAATTCAGTGTCAAGTTGGTGTATGCTATGTACATGATTTTTCAGAAGCTTTTTAACGTTTCGTTTGCTGTAGTTACACTTACAGTTGTCCTACTATTCAAAGCTAGAGCTGATTTACATCTCCCAAGCTAAAGGTGAGCTTTTTCAGTTTTCTTAAGTAGTGTTTGCACGGTGACACACAAAAACTTTGATATATAAAGGCTGTTGTGAAGTCTTTTCACTGTTGGTAGTTGTCTCCATTCCTTCACAGCTTTATTCTATCAGGTACCAATACAGCAGAAACAACTCCATACTACGGTGGTTCAGTGTGAGAGCGAGATAGCAAGGAGGAGCCGACTTTCTCTCCCAAAAGCTATAGCAAGCGAGTAAAGCAATCAAGCGTGTGCTTCATTGGATTTAAAGATAACACATCACGATAAGGACAGCCGTGATTCTAGGTATGTGGTCCGCTGATATTGCGAGTCCGTATTGTATACATTTAGAATCTTTCGCTTTTAGCAACGATCGATCCTTTTTTGACGTGGTTAAGTGTATCAAGACAAAGACAATTCACCGATATTTTCTGTTAGTTCCTTTTGTTTGACAGTATTATCGCTCGCATAATATAAGGTACCTGTTCCAAAAGCTCATGTGTAGGCGATGATTTCTGCTAATATTAGCCCAATATTACTGAAACATCATCAGACTACAGCTTAGTTGTTGAGATAGAGGAAACCTTACGTGATTACCAATGGCATTATAAAAGTAATCAAATTCGTTACGAAAGAATTTTCAGATTCGGCCCAGAGTTGGTGCATGCCAAATTTACTGTTGCTCGCATAATTGTTCACATCTCGTTTAGCTATAGCTACGCTCGCAGTTTTACCAATATTCCGACGCGAAAATCACTGAAGGGTTATAAATTCCTTTCAATCGATTGTAGGAAAAGTGTCATTTGCAGATTTCTACCAATGCGCTAAGCCTTTAAATCCATGCGAAGAAAACGATCGCTAACAGCTTTGTGCCTTCACTCAGTAAATAATGCTATCTTATAACGCTAAGAGGAGCGTAGTTGAAATTGGATTAGAACTGCGCAAATGTCGATAGCTTCTGATAGCGTCATTAGATATGGTCTCATATACCGAGTGAAGGCACAGAGCTATTAGCTAACGATCTGCTCGAAGGAGTTATTATGAGAAATTATGTGTAGGTAGAAATATGTAAATGACGCTTTTCCTTCGATATATTGAAAATTGTTCACCACACTTTAGTAACTTTGGCTCGGAAAATTGAGAAAACTGCAAGTGTTGTTTTATCTGTTGAAATGTGAAAAAGAGTGATGTGCGTAAGAGTAATGTGCGGATTTTTATTTTAGCAAAATGACAACGCAGCAAGAAAAAGGTGTAACGCTACGCGTAAAGCAAATTAGAAGGAACTTTGACAAATTTCTGCAAAAAAGCATCCATCGCTTTTTAATACCAAGAAAATGGACGACTCTCGAAATTGCTAAACATTTTCTCACCATCATATTTTGGTTCATGGTGTATCTCATGGGAGGTTATCTCACTTTCGCATTATTGTTACAACTGATATATCAATATCAGAACGACCCACCGAACTGGCAAATGACCTTCATGATGAACGATACGGAAATGAGTGTTCCGGATTACACGCTCTGCATTCAGGGACCTATTTTATAAAACTGCCAAGCACTAAAAACTGAAAGACTCTGTCTCAATTCTGGATTGTCACCGATCAGTCACTATATTGCTAGTAGCACTGAAATGATGAAAATGCAGAATTCGGACGCAAATAATTCAATTCTCAATTCTGAGCAGTTTTATCAAATAGGTCCCAGGCTAATGCCGATGTGCTCTTCAATTCTACCAAGCGCTTGGGAAATTACATGAAAGCGGTAAATATTTTCATTGAAAATTCAACAAAGAATGGCGTTTTTCAAATTGATCCCGAAGCAGTTTTCGGAAAAGAAACTTACATCGTGGTGTGGAGATATCTGTCAATGATGTATGAGGGCGAATCGTTGAATGAAACAGGCAAAAATTCGTTCACCAATACCGAGTATCAAAATGACGAAGAATGGACCGCGTTGAAGAATGTACTTTTACCTAACATTGCGGCGTTTAATATCACCCTGGATCAGTTGAAATCGACATTTGATGGAAAATTCAAGAACTTTAGCGGTCCGAAGCCGTGGTGGGATTCTAGTTCGAGCTGCCTTCTTTTTCTTGGAGACGGCGATTCCTACGAAGATCATTGCTGGTCGTCTAGCCAGTACATAACATTCATTGGATCTGGCCACCTGTGCTTAAAAGTGCGCGGTCAGAAAGTCACATTTATAAAATATAATCGAGAATCAACCACAAGTACAAAGTTTGAATTATCTGATGATGAAGGAGAAGGACTCAAAGATCGCAATCCTTCACTGACGATTGATTTCAGCGGAGGATGGACACCACCTGACTTTTCAGCTGGAAGGAAAAACAACGAGATCATCGAGTTTAAATACGATCAACAGCTTAGTATTTTTATCACCCCACTAAATGTTATGAATTATATTGCTGATAAGAACGGAAAAGGTGCCTGTTCGAACGAATACACATTGACGGAATGCTTGGACGAGTGCCGTATCCAGCTGATTCAAAGCATGTGCGGCTGCTTCCCCGCGACACTTTCTACACGAAACCAAAACAATAGATATGAATTATGTACCTTTGAAAAATACGAGAAATGTCTTAAGTATGTGGGCGACGAAGACAGCGAGTGCAAAGCGCAATGTGTTCCGAAGTGCGAAAAGTTGAATTATGATTTCAGTGTGCAAATTACTGAGCAATTTCTATTGTGGATACCGCCCAGCGCATTGTTCTTCTTTGATTCGTCTTCTTACGTCGTTTTCACAGAAATTCCCATGTGGTCATTTGAAGAAATTGTTGGTGCACTTGGTGGAGCGCTGGGCTTGTACCTTGGGCTTGACTTTATCATGCTTCTTCAGTTTGTTTTCGATCCGATTTTCATGCTCATTCGTAGATATATCGCATCAAAAAATGCCATCGTCGACACCGAAGCTCTTCATATTCAAGAAAGCACAGAGGAAAAAGGTCGCTTTGAAAAGTTTCGAGAATTCATTAAGAAACGTATTGCAACGGAAAATGCATCATCACGATCTATGTACACTGCTAATCTAATCGAAAAGTTATTCTGGATAGTGCTGTACACTACCGGTGGAGTTCATACTGCCTACCTATGCTATGGATTGTACCAGGAATATGCGGGAAAACCCATTTATTCTAGCATAATTCTGAAGAATAATGAGCCAATTGAATTGCCAACGCCAACTTTGTGCATGCATAATGTGGGAGAATTTTTAGAAATTTTGGATAATACAATATACATTAATATATCTATGAATTACACTGATCTGTTAACAGAATATTTCGGTCAAGAATATATGACTGGATTAACATTACTTGAGGAAAAACAATGGCCCTGGTCTCTTCTTGCGATTGCCTCGCATTATTTCAGCGCTATGAACGCGATAGAAGCGTATGGAGTGTCCGCAGTGCTTCCTGTTCAAGATATCAATAGATATTATAACACCCTGTCCATGTACGAAAGCCACTTTAATGGCTATTATTGTAAGTTCCCATTTAAGTTGTATTTAAAGTATATGGTGCCTAAAGATTTCTCTAGCTTGTTATTTTCGCCATAAGAACTGTCAACGCGTAGCAAAATTGATATAGTAGTGTATGCAATTGACTTTGCGTGCCCAAGAATATCCCGTTACTTGAATTTGGAATAACTGATCATGCTATAGAGGATAATTTTTTAGCACGTAAATCGAGGTAAAAAAAACAGAGATGACGCTTAACTGAATGCAAAAATTCTAATCTGTACGCCTTTACATTTCTATTTTGAACGCAAAATGATGGTTTCTTTAACAACCAATTATGTGCCTATGCAAGCAAGTTTATAAGAGGTATTACAAAGCCCTGATCGATTTTCAAAAATAATTTTGCCACACCTATTGGATCGAGCCGAAATTTTAGATAGTTGTTCTAGAAATTTCCGAAGACAAAGTGTCTTGAAACCTGTGCATTTGTCTGTTTAGCTACAGCTCGATTACTAACTGTCCGAACTGCATAAATTTTTCTTGAACAAATTCCAACGTAAAACGCGTGTGCAAATTTCAGCTCAATCCAAAAAATCTTGGCAAAGTTATTCAAAAGCAAAAATGGATCTTGGTTTTTGTAATATCTTGCATTTCCTCGTTTAGGGACATATGAAAGCAGCCAATGGGAAATGTGGCATGCAATGGATATAAAATATGCACTGGAACATGTTTTTGAGCCAAATCTGAAAAGATTAAATGTTTCTATTGACGATTTGCGCTTAAAATTGGGCCGTGAAATAGCAAACTTGGCTCGCATGGAAGTTAATTTTGTCAGCGCTGGTTCAACTACTATTCCACTCATCAATAAGACTAAGTTGACTTTTTTTGGAGATGGGAACATTTGCTTTCAACTGCCTTTTGATGACATATTGTTTTCTGACGAAACTGAATATATCGAAGTGTACAATGATGCACCCAAAGATTCTATTTCAGTTCGCGGAGGTTTCAGTTTGGACTTCTCTCCTTGCTTGACAGGACTCAAATATCGATCAGGGTGAGTTTTTTAATGATTGCGCCTGGTTTTTTGAATAACTCAACAATAGCTGAGGGCGATTAGGCTGCATTTATAATTACGCATACGAGACATGTGGCGTAATCAGCTTACAAATTTCTATGAAATTTTATTCATGCAATGCAGTAATAAGCGATTCGTAACGGATTCTTCATATTGTGCCGCTAGATTAACGTTAATGATCACAATGTGTCGCGTAGTCAGCAAATTTTTTTGATGAATAAATCTCAAGGAGTGCTATTATGATTCTTTAATTCTCCCTTTTTTGCGAAATTTTGCTATTTTTCGAAGTATGCATGTTATTGATGAAAGGAAAGAATACCGATCGATGTTGATCGCGCCATCTCGTGACCAATAAAACACCCTGTTCGTTATTTTTAAGTAAAACTCAGTAACTTTTGCTTTTTAAGATTGGTAAAGGCAAATTTTGCCATTTAGGCATTTGAAATGAGTGAGATACCAAAACAAAAGAGAGAGAGAATGTATCTCTTTGTATTGAATTATTTTAATCGATTTCCTTTAACAGGATGTAGTACGAATTTACCGCTCTGAGAACGAAATCACGTATCCCAGTGTTGCAAAAATGGAATGTAATAAAGTTTTGTATACTGATTTCGCAGCTTGTCTAGTAAACAAATGTAATTTTAAGTTTAATTGCCCTTGGTTATTAAACAGTTGTCCAAAAAATCAGGTACAATCATTAAAAAAACCCTTTAGGGACACAACCGCGGCTGGTGGATTGTATGCAACTGTTCCTTCTAATTTTAACCTCAATATGTTAATCGGAATGTCAGGGCATTACCAAACCATGTCGAAAAAGAATGCCGAATGTACTACAGATAGCACAAAAGAAGCTTGCTTTGCTACCTGTCGCATTCGCTTAATTCAAGCATTGTGCAATTGTACACCAATAACTTGGCCAATTTTGCTGACTTCAGATACCAATCTGTGTACTCTGTCGGCATATGGCCAGTGTCTGAATTACAGTGTGCTTGAAGATCTCGAATGTAGAGAAAAATGTGTTGATCCATGTGAGCATTACGAGTTCTTTGTAAAGATAACAGAGGGTATTGACTTGAATGAAACGACCGATATTTCCAATAATCCTGCTAATTTACGAATTTATATTAAAGATTTTTCCTATGTTTTATTTAAAGATGAATTCAAATGGACTTTTATTGACTTTCTCACTTCACTTGGAGGCATGCTTGGCCTGTGGCTAGGCCTAACTATTTACACACTTGTCAACTTTATTTTTATTAACCCAGTTACGGTCTTTGTGGACCACTGCGCCCGCTCAAATATTTTGATAAATTTTTTGACTCGTGTTAGAATTTGTAGTGAAAAGTTTATTGGAGTCTTTACTAGCACCTCTGTGGGACAGATTTTCTGTCAAAGTTTTAACTTGGATAATCAGAATCTTGCAAAAACATTGACTGTAAAACGGATGACGAAACATATTGTAACCACCATATATTATCTTATTGGCATCTTTTTAACATACCAAATGTGCGCAGAGGTTATTGATGGGTATGACACCGAAACTGACTGTTCATATATTTTTATGGAAAATAGCACTGTGAATTTGATTAATTATCCAACTATTTGCATTCCTCATTCCTTTAATCAGAGCATGGAGCCGCTTTATGAAAGTGCAGACGAAAATTATAATGAAGAACTGATTCAATTATTTCGCGATTTTGTTACAGGCAGAGATAATCTTTTGCTTGGAGATATGGCCTGGCCAGAGTCTATATTGCGTACTGTCGTTTCTTTCCTTGCATTTTGTGGGAAGTATGAAAAAATTGAATGGCATCAACAAGTTCCCAAAGCCGATTATGGTCAATCAATATCGATATTGCAGCTGCAGTTATTCGAAGATATTTTTATGCATCTGAATGCAACCGATACAAGCATTAATGATTTGATGCAAAAATGCGGTCGTGAAATTCGCAAAATTGACAGCATTGAGGTTCACTTGCATCAACCAGACAAGAACTCTTCTCAAAATATTACTATCAGTGAGACAACTTATATTGACGAGACCACTATTTGCTACAGATTACCCTTTAATAAGTTCAGCTCACTTAATGAATATATCGAGATTAATGTTTATCTAAAGCGATCTGCTATATACGAAATGCCGGATACTTCATATTTTACTGAACACGTTAATATTGATTTTCTTGGCAGAGGAAACTACGTCGAAAGCGATAACATGATACTCGATTTATTATTGTCAGTGCCATATGGCTATAACGCGAGCACCGCGTTGAAAATCGATGCTGAGTACAATTCACTGAGAGTCGTCAACGGCATTCAAAGATGTTCTGAGGAAGTTTCAGTGGAGAATTGCAAGAGAAATTGCAAATCACAAGCGATTCGGCAGTTGTGCAACTGTTCGCCTATGAGCTTGTCAAATACTATGGACAAGAATTTAAAACTCTGCTCTATGGATCAATATAAGACATGCCTGCTATTAATATCCAACGTATCTGGAGAGTGTATGTCCAAATGTCTGCCTCCATGTAAACGCATTCGTTTCAGGGAGAAAACTCACTTTAACCGTATTGGGTCCAATCTAGCAGAAATGCTTGAGCCTCATCAAGCAAATCTGATAATTCGAATGCATTCTTTCAAATTTCCTTTAGCAAATGAAAGACCAAAAGGGACATGGAGCGCGTTTCAAGGAGATGTCGGTGGAGCTCTATCTTTTTGGATCGCATTTGATGTTCTGTTTTTCGTTAACGCGCTTTATTCGACTGTCAAGCTTATTTTCCGATCATATTTCGTGTTAAGGCGCTTCAAACAAGAACGACAAGGCGTTACATCAACGACATGAAATTCAATCGTATATGGAGCATTGAAAAATGTTTAACCAAAATTGTATGTTATGGATATATTGTTGTTCATCAAATTTTTCTGTGCGATAATTCCTATTTTAAATCAGTGTGATACAGTCAGTATTTACTGTTGTTACGTGCTATGTCCGAGATATTGGTGTCATTAATAACCGTTGACTACTACTGTCCCAGCTAATGTGTTCGACATTTACGTTTCTTGTTCAACACGATTGTACATCTCTGTTTCTGCTGAAAAATACATAAAAGCGAACAAACTTTAGCATGATATGTACCAGCTTAGGATTTAATTGAGACTCGTGCACGTGCGAGTTTGATGCTGTAGGCGCAGTTAATAATTTGAATACGCGCGCGCCAGTGTAACCAACGTCCTAATTTTGAAATGGACCCAGCGGTCATGAGGAAATCGCGTTACGGTAGGAAAGCAAGCGAGGAGCACTTGCGAGTATCCGTATTTTCCATCTCCATCTGTTTCGATTAATTATGATGTTGTTATCGCCTGTTTAACATGTTATGTACTGCCCGCGCGTATGATGAAGACTTCAAGTACGGATCAGACCACTACACAACCACAATACTTTATATGGTGCCATTGGATACCTTAGTGTTAGGAAATCAGTCTTTGGATAACTTTAGCTTAGCTACTGCGAAGAAACTTTTGCCAAACAATTTCTGTGTTAAGCTTGAATAATTGGACTGAGCGAGATATCTGTTCGAGCGTTGTTCTGCATGGGGAGGAGGTGAGGTCACCCGTAGCTTCGGAGAATGTGCCATAAATGATTGTTAGCCGCGCTTGTCAAGGCAGCGTAACGGCGGTCTAATTAAAATTTGCAACAATCGTATTCGCTGTCTCTCAAGCGTTGCTTATTTACATTCTCCATAGTGAAAGCTGACTGAAGCTCCCCTTTCCTAAAAAGTATTCTTTCCTATGCAACAATTATTCCGCCCTGTTCGGTTGAGGACCTGTTAACTGTGTACAGTTTTATCCTGTACCACTAAATGCGAAGCACGATGGACTTCGCAACCGATCGGCAGTCATATATGCATCTCACTTCTGCAATTGATCACAAAACTAATAGTACTGCAAGTAGGCTGGCACAGAGAGCGCGCAATGCGAATGAGCGACTGCCGTCCGAGCCTACTGGTGGATCATCTTTGCCTGGTGGAGCTGCAAAAATATTTTGTAAAGATTGCGTTGAAGTCTTTCATTCGATGCTTACGAACGTATCCGACTGGGCGGAGCATGAGGGCGACACCGGTGAGCTGCTTTTCCTCCCAGAACACCCCCTTGACGTTAACGTCAAACTGGCTAGCTTCCAAAGGAACCGTCAGCGCTCCGCCTGAAGGATTGCATGTCGACGTCCACCACCATCCGCCCTTTCTCGTTCGCGCGCACCCCGTAACTGGCCCCGCATCTTTCGCCGAAAAGTTCAGGTTGTTCGACTGCAGCATATCGTTTGCTGAAAATGTCCACTTCAACTTAGAAACGCTGCGGTCTTTATTTTCGCTATTATCCTATTAGTGAGAAGAAACTGAATTAGTACCCTAGGTTATCAAAGATAAGCTCACTTTTCGTTCTAAAAATACTATTTCTTGGTTTTTACGCTCATAGATTGATAGAAAGAGATGCATAAAAGATGTTTGGTGCAGTTTGCTCTATTCAGATTTCTTTTCACTAATGGGAAAATTGCGGGTATGGTCTTTATTGCCTGTGGTGCCGACAATTAGCTTAATCTTGTTGAAATGCATCGCAAATCCTTCCTCCTGCGAGGCGACTGTGAAGTTGCTGTAGAAGATCATGAATGATTTGTTCGTGTGTACGAACATGCCGTAGACGAGCAGTTCATGCGGCACACTGCTTGTCATGAGATTGGCCAGCGTGTTGCCTGAAAGCAGTTCCCTATTCTTTCGCCTCAATTAATCCTCGCCGAATGCCCACCCATGTAGAAATCGTCATTTTCCATTGGCCCGAAGCCAGCGGCGTACTCGTCAAAGGTGCGATCGAAATTAGTCGTTCCGTTGGCGCGCCGAAGCAATACCTATATTGTGGGAGGAAAATGAAATTGTTTCTATTTTTGAAGTAATCAAAAACTGCGCAACCGTCCATCCTCCCTCCGAGGTGTCCTGATCGCAGAAGGCGGCAAAGTTACAGGGCGGCCTGCGCGGGTTGTAACACGACTTGTTGTAGAGCGTTTCGACGCCGCTTTGCGCGTCCGGATTTTTCATCACAATATCCGCGCAATTCTCAGGCAAGTCTGGAACCAAACTGAACGCACATCTCACACACTGCACTTTCACCGACCATTTCGCGGGATGCAAATCTTGTTCGTGCCCGGCATCGTCAGAGTCTCGGCGCATCCGCAAGCAAACTGGTGCGTCGACCAACTATAGACGCACTGATTTTCGCTAGGCGCCGCTGGGCAACTGGTCAACACCGTTTCGCAGTAAGCTGCAGCAGAGTTATTGCAAGCTTGCACATAATAAGGGGAACAAGGAGAATCTACGGTCACCTCTTGATCTCGACAAAGCACTTTGCTCTATTTTCAGCAATGTCCTGGAGTTTCTCGGAGTCACGCCCCGAGTGTACCTTTATAGTCTTCATTTCCTCCCGAAAAAACATGCCGGGACATACTTTTGAGAAATGCGTTAGGAGTTTCTCCCGATTCATATAAATTCTCAGCAGCAATTATCATTGTGAAATAGTACATACGATTCCACTCAGACTATAAATATTACATTTTTACGCAAAGAATCGCAGTTTGCATCGTTTCATATCTGATATTAAAGCAAAACGCAGCAATAACTCTGATTATGATGGAACAATATTGGCCTCTTGTACGTCTGAGCTTACTTTCGAGAAACCCCTATACTGCAACGCTCCTTAAAGCTAATTATAATATAAACGGATAAAATTTACAGCCAGTTCATCATGCGCAGCCAAAAAATTTAACGGTAGACGCTCTAGAACAAAAAGTGACCGGAGTTCCCTTTTAAGATGAAAAAACCAACTCTCATCGCTCGTGTCGTTAACAGTCGGACAATCGAAAGCACCATTGCGAACTTTGCTATCTGGCAGACAGCCACCTCTCACACACTGGAACTGATCGACACATTCTGTAAATGTCATTTCGATTGTGGAATTTGAAGCTTCACATTCTGATACACGCACCAGACAAGCTCGCCGTTGTTGTTGTTGTCGTTGGAGTGGTAGTCGTAGTTGTAGTTGGTAGCGATGTAGTTGTGGTAGCTGCCGGAGATTCGGTTGTCGTTGATGTCGTTGTTGTTGTCGCTGGCGTAGTCGTCGCACTGGTTGTACTTGTTGTCGCTGGTGTAGTTGTTGTAGTTGTTGTCGTTGGTGTAGTTGTCGAACTTGTTGTACTGGTAGTGGAAGTTGTTGTGGTTGTAGTCGTTGACGTTGTAGTAGTGAGTGCAGTAGTTGTTCTGAATAAGGCATAGCAGAGCATCAAAAAGGCATAAAAATTGGGCAAACAGAAGAGAGCTAGCCACCACGTCTGAGACGGTCCCATCGAGGCAGGAGTGAGGCTTTCCTCACCTCTACATCCCGAGGCCAGATCAGTTATTTTGGTTATAGGATGCGGTTGAATGCAAAGGATAGATGGGGATATATCCCAAGGCGACCGATAAATCGTGTTTTATACGATGCCGTATTCAAACGCAAATAATGAAAACGACTCCATCAGGTCTCCCTATTGCGTCCTCAAGCAGGCAGGTATCACTCTTCAGTATGATTAAAGAATAAATTGTACGTGAGTCTAATAGAGCAGCCGGTGCCTAAGATGCGTCCGTCGCCAAAAAGCCCGGCAGGACAAGTGCAGGTTGTCGTTGGAGTTGTATCATTAGCTGTAAACGAGCACGTAGCGCCCGCGACGCACGGATAAGTTCCCGGTTTTGTGTCGTTGTGTATGCACCTGTCTAAATGTTTTAAATTCATCTGTCACAATTTCGTAGAGGTGTAACGGTTCTGATTCCGGAATCGTATCAAAAAAAATCGTCTCTTTCGGGCATAGAACACATAATCGTATTGTAGAAAACCGTATTTTGGAGAGAGGAATATGAATGGTATTAGAATAAGACGCTTTTTCTAAGCTTCATAATCGACGGAATTGTTGCCACCTCTACCGTATTGTTAAGCAGCGGTCAGAATGCACCGACCGGCCAGCCGCATTGTTTACCTGATCGTAATGGTAAGAAGTGCGCTAGCTTATCCTGTGCAAAAATTAGAAATGAGCTTTAGGGCAAAGCAGTACGAGCGCGCCATCGACAGATCTGTGCAATATTAGCGACTGATGAAATTTCAAAAAATTCAGTCGTCGGTGCACTGTGAACACCACTTTACTCTTTCTTACTCTCATCCGACCAATCGCCACAGTTGTTGTCTTGGTCCACCAACCACTCGTCCAGAACGCAATTTAATGTATTATTGCATTTGTACAAGCTGGGAGTACAAAGAAATTGGTCTGAAATGCTATTGAACTTTTTGGATACGATTGAATCGAATGCATACATAGTCTGTCCTTGCAGGTGGCGACTAGTGCACCGATGCATTTGCCGCACCTGTACGAGTCACCGAGCACATTCACATCACAGAGCGTTAACCCTGTGCCGCACACTAAATCAAAAGTCAGATTTTCATTACTTTTTAATATTGATAGTTAGAGAGAGGCGAACTTACGCTCGTCAGCGCCGTTCGTGCAGTCGTTTTTGCAGTCTCGAACATTGGAAAAGGGTATGCATCCACCGTTGTCGGCGCCGCAGTCGAAAACATCAGTCGTTCCAGCTGGTCCACACGTTCCCGGAACTTGGGTGGGATAGCCTTAAAGTATGGTTTAAATAATCTTTCAGTTGAGCCCTTCGAGGCTTCCATAAGGGACACTGAACGCACTGGCTGGCGTGACGATGTTGTCGTCTTGCGCCTGCGACAGTCGGTCAGAGATGATCAGACAGTGCAGCAGAAGCGAAAAAAGCAAGAAAGACATGTCGGTCGGCAGTGTGCGGCGAGAAAGCAACCACGCACTTTCCAGCTCCTCTGTTCTATTCTTTTGCGACGCTAAATGTATTCACATCGCACAGAAACAATCTTAGCAACGCGTCGTTCTGTTGACACCGATTGTATTGGCGACACATAATAACTCGTCAGCGCGTTCCCACAGGCGAATATCTCTTACTCATTGCATTCTCCCTCAAGCCTAACAAAATTATGCTTTCATTTCATCAGCAGAAACCCTTTATTCTTTGACAGTAGGTATTCAAGAAGTGCGTTCCGCTTGCAGTAATCAGAAAGCAATAAGCGCTTAAACTTGTGCAAAGAAGCTCGAATAATTCATAATTCAACAGCGCATTCGCTCAGTTGCACATGTCACAAAAAATAACAGTGGAATTAAAAGCGAAACCACACAATATGGCAGTCAAAGTAAGGAAACTGCAGCGGCGAAGATTGCGAGGCAGGCAGAAACGCCGATCAGTGAGTTCGAATTGCCGCCGATTGCTCCAGGATCTTTTCCAGGAGGCACTTAAATGGCAAATAAGATGAGAGAAGATTACATGGAAAGTTCCTTGTGCAAAGCATTATGCATACCTTGATAGTCGATGGGTCGTATCATCATGATCGCGGCTGACAGCTTCTGTCCGCCCCAGAACACGCCTTTAACATTTGCGTCGAAACTGTCGGCATTGACAGGTATGGTGAGTGCCCCGTCGGTCGCGCAGGTCGCCCCCCACCACCAACCTCCTTGTTTCGCTGCGGCGCAGCCCGACATTGGACCTTGGTTGTTCGCCGAAAACTGTTGTCCGTTAAACTTTACGAGGTCGTTCGCTAAAAAAAGGTGTTAAGAAATATTCGCACCTCAGTCGGCCGTTTCATAAATATCAATTTCTACTCAGTTTTAAAATACTCTTAAATTTTCTACTCTATAAAACTTTTGCGCTTACTCAATGAGTAATATTCAGTTCGAGAAAATGCAGTTTCATAATGGGGCTTGAGTGTTGAGAAAAGTTAGGAAACAAGCTGAGTAGTATACCTTGAGTGCCCGAGACTGAGGTCGTCGCACCGACGTTTAACTTATAGCTGTTGCTTTCGGAAGTTATGTTGAAGCTGCCGTAACGGACGGCGAAATTAGCTTTCGACGTCTGGATTATCCCTGCCACCACTAGTTCATTTTTTTTGTTCGTCGTCAAACGATAGACGCGTTCATTTCCTGCAAAGGGAAAGACCAAAGAATACAGTTAACTAGGCTGCGATGTAATTAATATTGAGCGCACCGATATAGAAGTCTTCAACCGAGACATTTCCGAAACCCGACTTGTACTCAGCGAAGCTCCTTGCGAAGACCACTGTGCTGTTATTGCTTCTGCGTAGAATTAGCTGAAAACGAAATAATAACATGAGCTAATTTGCAGCGAGCCACAAACCGTCCAGCCGCCGCCAAGCGTGACTTGATCGCAGTAAACGGTGAACTGGCAGATAGGGTTGCTTGGAGTTAAACAGGTCCTATCGTAGAGACGCGTTGGGCCACTTTTGGAAGCGACATTCGCCAAGACAACATCAGCGCAGTCGGTTGGCAAGTCTACAAAGTTCGCACTCGATTGAAACGTCCTCCTCAAACGAAATGTATCCAATGCTTACTACTGTTTGGTACGCAGTAGCGCGATATGTTTGGTACGGTGAGCGGGTCAGCGCACCCGCACGCAAATTTGTGAGTTGACACGCTGTATGCACACTGGAGTGGGCTCGGTGGTGCGGGACATTCGAGAAGATGATCGTTACAGTATGCTGAAATAAGCCAGTGATATTATTATCCATAAAAGTCATCGATGCTATATTTCAATTATAACATTACACATCATCATTATAATGCTTTTACTCCATTGCCATACACACACGTAATGGAAGAGTAGATTTATACGATTATATGAAGAAGAAGAGGGCAGACAACGCTTATAATAGCCCTTGCTTCAGCATCCAAGCAACGCAGTCATTGGACATATTGCTAAGGATTGTAATTGTCAACTTACTTTCGTCGGATGTGTCAAATTTACAGTCGACTTTGCCGTCGAGCACTTGATTGTCTGGCACGCAGCCGCCCTTTTCGCAAGCGAACATGTCAACGCATACGGTCGCAGCTGTAGAAGTCGCTGTCGAAGTTGTTGTCGATGTAGTTGATGTAGTTGGTATTGTTGTTGTTGTTGTTGTGCTCGTTGATGGAGTTGTTGTTGTGGTCGACGTGGATGTAGAAGTGGTGGGTGTGGTTGTGGTGGTAGTTGTCGTGCTTGTTGACGAAGTACTAGTTGTTATGATTGGCGGTGAGGTGGTGACTGCAGTGGTTGTCGTTGTTGATGATCTAAATTCCTTCGCGTCACTCCGTTATCGAAATCAGCAAAGTTAACAAAGTCCCCAGAGGTCGTCAAAATGTTTTAGTTATGAGTTTAATGGAGCGTTTGCCTTCTCATTTATTAGTAGCGTTCACAATTATTTTTCTTGACAGCACTTATAAAAGTAGGCTTTTGTTAACAGTTGCTCACGTGATAAGGTTGCAGGTAATTCCGTCGCCAGTGTAGCCAGCATGGCATGAGCATTGGGCAATTGGTTTCACCGTTGCACTTACTACGTCGAACGCACAGTCGGCATTGACGCTACAAGTATTGTTGAGTACACAATTGTCTGAAAGTTTGTTTGGTAAATCAGTCGAGTACCGTTGTCAAAAAGTTACTTTCATCAGACCAGTCGGCGCAGTCGTTGTCGCCGTCCAGTACCCACTCTCTGTACACGCAATTCAGAGTTGTGGTACATTGGAGCACGTTGGGCTCATTGCACAATCTAGCGACTAAATAAAATAATTAGAAGGTTAGGTGCGATTCTTTCGTACATCGTCTGTCGCGACATTGTTCAATGCTTTCGTCGAGGGTGACGCATTTCCCACAGCCCGACGCGCCGGGAAGATTGTCATCGCACAGTACTTGATCATCGCCGCAACCTGAATAAGTCTGCTGGTGTAAAAAGCAGTGAACATTGCGGAGAAAGATGACTTACGCTCATCAATCCCATTAGTGCAGTCATTCTCGCAGTTGCGCACATCGGCAAAGGCAATACAAGCGCCGTTGCCAGCTCCGCAATCGAAGAAAGTATTATCGGTGCAAGAACCGGGAACGTTACGCGGATAATCTCAAGTTGATACCAAATTAGCGCATATCATTCGCTCATTCTCACTTACCTGCTGGACTTTGGCCTAAGACGATATGAAGAGCATAACTAAGAACGATAATTAATAGTAGCGAAGAAAATAGTGCCATTTGTTGTGCAAAGAGAGTGCGGAAATCGGGCGAACAATCTGAGCCGGAGATGAGAAAGGAGACCAAAATAAGTAGAACGAATAACGCCCTATCCGAACATGGCAACGCGTCCAAACACTCCAAGGGTGCGCTAATCGACAGTCGCTGCCAGCCGCCGCTCTCTCACGAGTCGCCGTTGATCACTCCGCTACTCCACAGGTTTCCGCTCTCAACCCATTTTCCATCGCAATCAATTCAAGCCAATTTCTTTGGGCAACAAAAACAATAGCAGATTTAGATCGTTATTCACAACTCTGTCATTATTTCTGTTAATTGCGAGATGCGATACGGCGAATGAAAGCGGATACGTATTCCTTCACAAGTCCCTTCCCACATATCAGATCGGAGATGAAACGAAAGATAAGATTGCTGCGATGCCAAGATAATTTCAAAATTTATCATCGACCAAAGTTGAGCTCCCAAGCGTTTTTCACGCAGCTTTATAGCAACAGCTTGATTTGTTTGAATAATAAGATTCGAAAGGAAGTCAGTGATGGCGTAAACTAACTTGTTATCGGTTTAGGGTAGAGGAACGCGATAGGGCGATTAGGAATGTGACCGCCTACATCGTGCTGGCTCGTTGATCCATATGTGTTGTTCATCCCACTGCCACTGCTTGACGTCGTCGATTTACTCTTCTTCTCACATTCGCTTCAGATTATTGTTGCAAACGTCCACCAGCGATCCACTTTATTTTGCTAATTTGCTTTCTTCGCCGCTCAATTGACCAGTTGACCAAAAGTATCGCAAACTCGCCACCTTTGTGACGCTTAGGCCTCTTTACAAAGCTTTGCCGAAATTAAATGCTATAGCAAAGTGTAAGCTAAATCACCAAAGAAAGTACTAAATTTACGATACCCACCACTATTACGCAGCCAACAGCAGGTTCAACCACAACTCACGCTGTTCTTTATAGGAAGTTTATTACCGTATAGCATCGTGAAATTTCACATATCGAGCAACGTCAACAAAACCGTGAGCAATAACACGCGACCAATGACGATCCGGTCTTCAGCTGCTTGGAAAAGAGCCACATTAGTCGCCCAATCAGTCGTCAAATCAATCAAAACATAATCAAATCAGTCCAACCAGTCGTCGACGTCGTCTTCTTCTTCACCCATTTCGTCGGCTTCAACGGCGTCGATCAGATTCGACGTCCGCTTCACATCGTTCTTGATTTCGTTGCGGATGGCGTCGAGCGCCTCCGAGGGCAGCCATCCGTGCTGGGCATCGGCTACGTTTCCAGGAGGTTCCTGAAAATAAATCAAATCCTGGAGGATCCTGAAGAGATGTCTAACCCTGCTGGATACGAAGAGACCTAAGTTGGACATGAAATCAGATTATTTCTAACTGAGTAAAAAATACTCTATATTGTTCTTAGCCACACGCGAAAAGATGTCTGCGAACAGAGTCGCTAAAGATTGTAGCTAGCCTCCCCCCCGCTATGCAGTCTCGTCATGCGTAGCTGAAAATTTACAGTACATTTCCTACAGCCAAAAATGACCCACATTTCCCTTTAGGCCTCATTTCGTTTCAGGACGCAGGATTGACTGCGAACAAAGACTAGCACACTTTGAGAGTAAAGACAAGAGCGACAAAAATTACAAAAATTAAAAAAAGAAATATGTAACTTACGAAGACGAGTGCAAGATAATCGGCAGCAATCTGCAGTCCGACGTCGCACAGACTGTACCACATCTGTCGAACGCTGGGCAATTGTCCCGGCGTGTACATGTAGGCATTAGCCGCTTCGCTGTCTGTCAGTTCGGCCTTCTGCCGGCTGCCCGACGTACGAATCGTCCACTTGTCGGTCATCTTCAGTCGAGGTCGTTCCGGAATCTTCCTGTCTAAAACTTGGCACATTCAGTTGAATTACATCATAGGCGTCAATTTTGAAGGCTGCGATAGATTAAAATATGTCCCGAAAAAAAGAAAAACAACAAAAGAAGGCGTTGTCAAAGTTGTTTGAATCGCGCGCGGGAATTTGAAATTGTTTTCAGAATGGTCCTTACTCTGACTTTTGAAAAGATTGTACTTAACACGCAATGTGTTCATTTTAAATAGAATTCGCGCATTTCTCCACCAAATGCAGTACAATACCGGGAAAAAACTGGCAGAATACGCGCGAATCTCCATTTGATACATGATAACGATGCGAAATAAAAGCTTCGATTCTTTTCTTTTACATTCACTTTCGGTCTCGGAAGGATAACGAGGACAAGGAACTAAATGATACACAAGAAAATGACGAAAAAAGTGCGTACGTCGTCTGAAGGATACCATGACTGTCTGGTATTGGCGGGCGGTGGGGTCCTTGCGCGGATCGTAGCCGAAGCGACACCACAACCGCCCCCACGGTCCTGACTGGATGTAGAACGCATACTTTGGCATCAAAATTCTGCAAGAAATGCATTCAAAATGCGATCATCATTCATTAATTCTCTACTCAGGGTAGTAGAGTACTTACTAATCGTCACAGCAATTTTGCGACCATTTTCAATGCATCCTACCACGAAAACTACCGTATAACCCTAATGAAATACTCTGCCGATGCTCCGTGTTACAAACTTCAATTAACTATCAATAATTTCTTGTCGTTGTAATAGCGGCATATTTTTCACTCAAAGAATGGCAAATTCGGTGAGAATGTTTAACTGTTTTAACAAACAACTTTAATAGCGAATGCATAAAATTGTCAACACTCACTTGATAACTTGATCCTCGAGACCAGTTTTGCAGGAAATGGCCTGTCTTGTCCAAACCGGTCGTTCCTCAAACAACTCGTTCATTATCCGATGAGGGTTGTCGTTTCGACACCTGAAATCGTAATCAACTAAAGTGAGTTTCACTTATAGCGGTCAAGATTGTCAGTCTCAAAGTATAACTCCACATACAAACAAGTTCGGTTATACCGGTATTTCGCTTATAGCCGTCAAAACATGCCGGCCCTCCAGTGATCGGTATAAACGAATTCCACTGAATTTCAATCAGAATTTGGTAGGGCTGTAACGGGGACGGGGAATTCGTAATTCCGGGGACGGGGAATTTCGGGGAAGGGGACAAATTCAGATTTCGGGGACGGGGACAAAATTAAATTCCGGGGACGGGGAATTTTCGGGGACGCCGATTTCGGGGACGGGGACAAAAAAATACGAAAAAAAATGAATTAAAAATTACTTAAAATGCATAATAACGTATCGACATAGTGTAAACTACACTGAACTAATATCGAAATTGTAAACTATGATGAC
>NIUQ01000798.1:0-49930 GCA_002796945.1 Plectus sambesii
GAGGTATTTCACCGCCGAGACATTAGACCGCCAGTCATTTGAACAACCAGATCTTTTACTAATTAGTGGTGAAAACATTGGTTGAATAAGGATAAAACTGAAACAATAACTGAAAAAAGTATTAGCTCACCTCGATGCACAAATTTAACCTTATTCAACCAATATTTTCACCACTAATTAGTAAAAGATGTGGTTGTTCAAATAACTGGCGGTCTAATGTCTCGGCGGTCCATTGCCTCCGCGGTCAACTGAACGGCGATGAAATGCCTCCGCGGTGAAATGCCCATGCGGTGAAATGCCTCCGCGGTCAACTGACCGGCGATGAAATGCCTCCGCGGTGAAATGCCCATGCGGTGAAATGCCATAGCAGTCAACTGCCGGGCGCGGTCAAAAAGCCCCGTCCCAAATTACGGGGATGAATCATCTCCTCACACAGGAGATGAATCAAACTAAGCATGGAAGAGGATAATCAGGCAACAGGTAAGAGAACTGTAAAAATCACGATACGATAACAGAATGAACAGTCGGCGATACATTTTCCGCAAAAGCTATAGGGGCGGGGACTGTAGGCGCGAACTCTGCAAAACTAATACTTGCAGAGGTGCGCAATTCACTTTAAAACATTTTTTGCTACATGAAAATGCAAGGTAAACAATAATAATTAACATTATCAATGAATCGTAGGCACAAAACAGCAGACATCACTTGATTGCAGGGCCAAAGACAAGGGTAGTGATGACAAGAGTTAGAATTGAGCGTAAATATCGCACATACCAAGACAAAATCCAGCGCAGTTCGGCTACAGTACTACTGGTAATGCTATTAAGCGTTTTATAGCAAAGTTGATGGTTTGAAAATGAGCGCGCCCGCGCGTGCAAACTTTCAAATCACGCATCGTTAGCGTTGCCAGTAAACATCGTTTCTTGACACGCCACTATACACGTAAATACTCGTTTGTAGTTCACGCGCTATCCACTCGATTTACTCTCACAATTCCGCACAAAATCAAACTAGATTGTGCATCTTCTATACGCGCATTGAATGCACTAATATCCACATAAAACATCCAAAGTATCTAGTGACCAATCAAATCTAGCTGTGCATGGTCAATAGTTGCTAATCAGGAGAACATTAGATAAGCTGCCATGCAAATTGCTCCTGAGGTAAGAGGACAGTCCGTCGACGTGAGAATGCAAAACACTGCCTTGTGAGACTGTACAAAACGCAGCTAGAGTGGATATAGAATGGATCCCTCCTTCGATTTTTGAAATTGCACCCAGATTTTAGAGATCTAAAATTAACTATAAAGATCACCTATTCAAGCAACGCGCCTGATTCTATAGCAATCCAATTTTTGTGCGAAAATTCAATCCAGTTAAAATGTGCCCCATTTTTCCTATTAGAAACCGAAAACATTTACTTGATTTCAATCATTTTATGGCTTATACTTCTGATTTAATAAAGCGCGAGGGTTTCCTCAATAAAAATAGCATTAATATCGATTGCCTAACTAACATAATAGAACGCAAAAGAGTATCAAAGAAAATGAAAAAATCAAACTTAATAAGAGCCATGGAAACTATCTTTGGAGGTATTTCTAATTGAAAAGCTCGACTGGGTTACACTGACAACTTATTACTTAGAAAGTATACTATAAACTCAACGGGTTTGCATAACTTGCAGTACAATTTGTGATCAAGCCATCAACAAGTGGACGTTGTCTGACGCGGAAGCCACCGGCAGCACAGTTGCCAATCAATTGAAGTATAACTCAAGTCACGTCAGGGATCAATTTCATACAACTAACGTGAAATGTAGAAATGTAATTACATTACTACTTTTTACATTTGCATTAGTTTAATAAAATTGGCACCAATTAGTTCTACGCTACTCAATCAGGAATAATTGCAATTAAATATACTTTTCTATTTCGACGTACATCGCCAATAATAGAGCACCACCACTTTCACGGAGCAAATTGGCGAGAGCACCTTTGTATAGGGCGCGCCAGCCCTCCACTCTAATGATAGTCCGGTAACAGTCGAGAGAGTTCTTGTACAGAGGGTGGATTCGCCCTGACTGCATCATCATACATCTACGCACCGTATCCATTGGATATGTTAACATGCCAGCCGAATTAGTCGAGACCTGAAGAACGCTCTGAGTTATCGTCAAAATTTTCTCACCAATAAGAAAAATTATAAACTTTGTATCGGAATGAGGAGCTTCGTGCGACTATCAACTAGTTTACATGTAAACAGAGAAGAAGTGGCTGTTTCTATTTCATTGCTCCATCTGTGACAATTATTCATAAAATAGTGACTTTATTCGTTGTTTGAGCAACTATCAAAGTGACGGCCTATATCGATTACTAAATAGTACCAATACAATACCTGAGCGATGGCCCACGCTGCGAAGAAGTTAAGCTCGTGCGATTTGCCCAACATGGCGTGCCCCGTGTCAAAGAATCCAAAAAATGCAGCCCGGTAGATGATCACAAACTGGACGGAAACGAAAAAGCCGCTGAAAACGAATCCTATCAATATACTGTGTCCCAAAAGTTATTAGGTAAAGTGGTGGCTTTTCACTTCTGTGATACCCTGTATATAGTCAAAAATTTTTTTTAGGAGATACCGCAAAATGCACATCAATCCGGTAAGAATATTTTGAGCATTATTCGGAAAATAATTCTATACAAAAGTCGCACTTGGGGCTTGCAAAACAAGTGCACTTCTACGGTTTCCACTATACTGGCGAAAGGCGCTTGTCGATTTGACTGAATAGCGTACCGATAAAGTCCGACGACGCCATCAGTGCGAAGAATGGATCGAAAGCAATGGCCGAGACCTTTGAATTCGCGCGTCTTCCCTCGACCAATGTCGACCGCCAGCCGCGTTCTCGCGAAATCCATTGGATAAACGAAGCACAGCGCCGTTGCACCCGCAGCACCACCGGCTGCGAGATTTCCTGAAATTTATCCTCAACTTACTGTATCTGTGAAGGACGGTATTTAACAATTGCGCTACCATAAGAATATATTTTTTAAATTAGAGAAAAAATTTCCTATGCAAAAATGACATTTTTCAACTTGTCATTATGAAAAATGCCCTCTTTGGTTAATAAGAGAATTACACGCCAAAGTTGAACATGGCGAAGAATAAATTAGAAGTCATAGTGAATGTACGGACGTTGGGATGAGCCAATCTTAGAGGAAACCATAAAAAAATATGAGACTGTCAATAACTAAACTAAAAATATAGTAAGCGACCAACGGATGCATTCTAACCTGCGAAGAACTTCCAAAATTGATCCTCAGTGAGTCCAGTCATAAACCACCGCTTGTAAGTGTCCTTACACGA
The DNA here is from genome assembly GCA_002796945.1 of Plectus sambesii. NCBI lineage: Eukaryota > Metazoa > Nematoda > Chromadorea > Plectida > Plectidae > Plectus > Plectus sambesii. The sequence goes on from NIUQ01000798.1 coordinate 3,360, forward strand.
AAGTTGAATTGCTTGCTGAGGAACGTATCTCAGCAAATTAGCCATGTTTCCGCGCCATAGGGAGAAAAAGCCTTGCTCAACAGGTACCCTCTTGAAGCAATCGATGATGCCCTTGTAATGTTGGGCCTGCTTCCGAGTACCTTGCAGCTGAAATGGAAAAGAATTATAATGGAATCCGAATAAGTTCACACCGTTTAAGTGCACTGTCTTACAAGCCCCGTATGCAGCTTTTATACTAAATTATGAACGGGTATGCGCACAAAATATTTTTACGGGATCGATGTACAGCTTAGCGGTTTCCACTGTATTGGTTTGGCCAAAAAGATTTTGCCGCTTTTTCTCACTTGATGAAATTATGGCATATATCTATTTTTATTGCGCTTTATGATGACGATGACATGATATCATTGATAAGGATGGTGATTATATATTTTTGATTGATAGTTCATGATTGCTAAACAAAAGTATTCTTTATTACTGATAAAAACAAATGAAAAAAATTTCCGGTCAACTTTATTATTTCGAAAACTGTTGACTTGTAAGAAGATTATAAGTTCTTATTAAAGTGAAAATGGTATAAACTGATATATAACACAACTAATTTGTACTGCTCAGCTGAAATGGCTAGCAAAACGTTTCCGAGATCAAGGAATGAACAGAGTTCTCTTTCTGAACACTGTGAGCGAATATAAAGAAAAACGCACAACACCTGTAATAACAGCTTGACACGTTCAACAGGAGCCACAACGGTTTTCGCGACCACAGCAGAAGCGCCGCCAGCGGCAAAATCCTTCACGAATCGGAGATTATCAGCGGCCATCACTGATAGCCTTTATCACTAACTCTAAAAATGGTACGTACTGAGTAGTACTCGTTTAATATATGTATGTTTTGTACTTATCATCTTTAGAGTTTCATACAAAGAACGAATTTGCGACATATAAAAGGTAATCATGCTTATTGAGATGGTAATTTTGGCGTTAAAATGCAAATATTCGCTGGATCTAATTACAGTCAAAACGGGATAAGCGGACATTATTCTCTTGCCGGGTCAATGTCCGCTTATCCGGTTTTGATTGTACATACATTTTCTTAGGGGTGATATTGAAATTTAAACCAAATGTTATATGCTTGTGGATTATAGCATCGCCAACTTCTACAGATAAAGAAATGTTTTCTGCTCTAAAACTCACCAAAAAAAATGACGATCTATTCAGATCGGTTCTGAGCTGCATCCCCAGCAGGTAAGAAAAGGCTAGCAAAGTGATAATTCTATCTTCCTTTTTCGGTAAGAATGTTATTCGGACTACAATTTTGTTTCTTCATCATCCGTGGCTGAGTTTCATTCATGCCAATAGTACGATTAGGTAAAAGTTACGTCAGCTGATAATTATGGGCTTGGGGGTCGTTCGCAACGCACCACTTTGTGCTGTCAGATAACGACATTTGATACGGTATTTGCAGACTTTCGTTGTGGAGTCCAAATGCTTTGTAATTGCACGAGTATGCACGATTTTTGAAGACTTCATTGATACTGAGAGTGAGCAGTTGACTTTTAGACGAATGCCATATTTCGAGACTTACTGCCAACGACAGATAACTGATAGTAATTTTCTTACATAATGAGCCAAGTAATTCAGCAATCTCGATATTGCTGTAGCATCGTTGTTATTCCGAGCAATTTTCGTAGATAGAGCCGTTTTTGCTCTTTAATGCGATATTGTGATTAGAAGATTTCTTGACGCATTCCTAGAGGATGAGAAAATGCTTTCCTAGTGTCAAAGTTCCTCAATGATTTATTTTTTCATATTAATTTCATCGGAGGAGAATTGGGTTAACTAGACCTTTGATCACGGCATATAAAAGGTCTCTTTTAAACCTAATTCATATCTCTCGGCGATTGGCTGTGCTCGTCTTCTTCAGTTACACTTCCTGCTCGAGAACAACAAATTAAGTACCGGATGCATTGTGCAAGGCTGGAACAGGGACGGGAAACTGGGGAATCCGGAGACGGGGACAAAATCAAATTCATAGGACAGAGGCGGTGAATTCCTCGTCCCGATTGCAGCCCTAGTATGCAGGGTATAGCCAACCGCCAGTACACAAAGAGTGATGGTGTAAAATGAAAGAACAGAAAATATTAGGTCATGTCTAGTTTTTCAAACAAACCTGATTTTTTAATGATATTGAGTGAAAAGGCGATCATCTGTTCCCCCAGAAACCACTCTGAAATCCATTCTTCAAAGTTTTCATACGTGAAAAGGGTTGCAACGAGTAACTCATTGTTATCGTGAATACTTCTTCTTGCTTTTCTCTCTCGAACTATTACTTGATGCTGGTCTTATTTTGATATACGCACAACCTAGTTTAGTGCTACAGTAGTCCTATCATCGCATTCTTACTCTCAAAGAAAATGAGAATTGTCACACTGTAATCTACCAAAGTTCTCAGGCAATATGGTGCTGATAAACTAACAATACATAGTATGCTGTTAAGTCAACGAAACGTTTACTTGCAGTTTTTCAATCGTATAGATATCAACCAAAAGTGAGTTCGACTAGCTACTATAAGAATCCATGTAATGCATGAATATTTGACGTTTTGAACACTCCAAAATTAATCACATTTGCGATGAGACCAGAAATTTTGCGCCAGAAATTTTGCACCATACATTTTTACTCTTCCTCATCAGCAATTCATGTATGTCATGCGTGGCGCTGCAGTAAGAAGTAGACGTGGGTGAAAGATAGGGGATAAAATATGAAACATTCCCTGTAGCAGATGCACCGAACAGAACTGGCACTGCTGAGGTGAGAATTATCTCTATGATTATGAATCATGACTTGCCCAAGTAATAGCAAAAAGTATTACACTTTCTTTATCTTTTGCATTTTCTTTAATATTTGGTTCGTCGTAAGACACTTGAGTTCCTGATATACTAATAACAGGGGATTATACTAAATCACGACAGTAACAAACTGGCATGATAAGTGCATCTTGCGTGCAGTGACTATCCGTTCCATAGGCGTTGATTCGACTGAGGCGTGACGATGGCATCCGAAATTGTCCATTTACGAGCTCTACTAATCCTTGAAATATTCCTTTGCTAGGCGCCACCATAAACATTACCACATATTCGACACGGTTTTGCTCTAAAGTAAGAACATATTATTCAATGACACAAGTTTTCTTCTGTAATCCGGCCCCATCTGAAGCTATACAACGCTGGAAAGCTTTGGCGCCCGCGTTCGCTACACAACCTCTTTTTGTCGGCACCGCCCTATATATGAGATGAACTTAACGATATAAGGATACATTGCTTACGCTCAAAGGATGTAGTTCTTCATTTCAAAAACAAGGTTTCAATCAAATACTAAATGTTAGCAATTCAATTCTGAAGCGTTTTCAATTGAGTGCTCTCGCTGTAGTTCATCTCTTTGCACCGTAGCAAGTGAACGCGACGAGAAACCTTGCGTTACAGTCAATTCGCATTGTAAAATAAAAGCAGGTCAAGCATTTGCTAGAATTAGATGTTAGAGTTATTTGATTGTTCCTGCAAATGTTTATTACATGTGTCGGAAAATGCGCGATTTTGAAAAAATTTCGATATTTTGTAATAAAGTACTACTAAATAGTATTTGGCATCCGTCGTTCTAAAGTAGCGTACATGTAAGTCGCATCTGCAGGACCCTGACCAGATCGCATTATTCTCATTTCGTTTAAATTGTGGAGCGCTAATAAAGAGATTGCCGGCTGTGTCACGAACTGTAACAGCCTTATACAACTCTTGCTCGTGAAATTTTGCTACAGCGCTACCATCCATTTAAAGGCTGCCACAAGCACATCAATTGAAGCGCGTAAGATTGTCGAGTAGACGCTGCTTACGAGTAGTGCCGACTTACCTCCATTGAAACTACGAACAATATTTGTGGTAGCCATCACTATGTTGACCAGCGACAGATCGGCACAAATAGTTCGCGCGCCACTCTCATCGATTTGTTTCATCAGCTGATCGGTGAGATACTGAGCCGCTGACAATAATGTGGGATCGTCAGTTGATATATATTTTTCATCCGATTCGCATAGGCAGTACAGTCCTGGTATTTGCATCAATCTGCAGCTTCTCGTCGGATCTACAGGGCGCAGAAAGGACGTCTGTCTTTTGTGCAAGCCTTTGCTCGTCCAATCGATAGCGCTCAAATCAGTCCAGTTGCTGAAAGCTGTTCAGGTGTTAAAGGCATTCTCAAGTCAAAGACAAGTTAGCTGAAATAAATGCAATCAATGGTAGAAAAAAGTCGTATCACATTTTTTGTGCGTGTTACACAAGCTTGATAAGCATGCAAAAAATATTATTTTTTTCAACAGCGAATAAGAATATATTTCTCGCTGGATGAAAATCACATGCATTCAGCCTGATTTGGGGGACGATTTTATTTTCAGTTAGCAATACAAAATCTAAACATTGCACGACTGCTTCATTGAGCACAGCAAGTCGCTGCAAAATTAATAAATGTTCGAGCCTACAGTTAATTGATAGCTTAATAAGGATACTTTGACTGATACCATGAAAGCAGAATAAAGTTAAACTGGAACAAAGTGCGATAGTAATATATGAAACACTGAACATCATCAAGTGTATTTCAGAAACGAATTTGCGCTTGACGAATTTTTGCATGTTGTCCACCCGCAAGAAATCAGTTCACGTCCAAAAGATTAAAAATGAATGAATCTGCGGAATCTCTGATTTTTCAGTATTTAAGTATGAAATTTACTTCATAGGCTCTGTACAATAAATTTAACAAATGATATTAACTCCAGCTGTGCTCATTTAGTGGCTCGCGTTTTTTACGCTGATCTGAAAGAGGAAAGTTGTCTGACCTCTGCGCTGCGACCGTGGAAATGTCAAATAAGGTGGTGAAAACATCGTATTGTGAAACTAGACGATTTGCATTCATATTCAAATTTGCCTTCAACTGTTTATTTTTCCGTAATGGTTCCGGAACAGCAAGAACAAGCATAGGATTGCTGTCCTCCAGTCGACCAACATAACTTTCTCTAATTTTTCCCCATCGCGGTCCGTGGTCCGCCATAAAGAAAACGAATGAACTGCTGAAAAGTACAAATGAGAATTGAAATTCATTGACAAACCCGACCTCAGTTGCGATTGATATTGGCGGAAAAACTCTGCAAAGTAATCGTCTACGTGAAACAGTCCGTTAATCGAATTATGAGATAGTGCGGTCAACCAGATAACAGAGAATTTGGGAACCGACGCTGGATAGGCGTTTAAGAATTGTTTCTGATACTCCATTACAGCGTCGTAAGTTTCTTTGCACTGTTGCTTGCGTATTTGAAACAAAAGATTTGCTGTGTCTTCCGCAAATTCTTCACTTGTCCTGTTGTCCGGATGTATTCTAATATGATACGGTCTAAATATAAAAACCACTAAGCAAACTCTTAGAAGAATTTTGTAATTTAAAGGTGCAAATTAATCAGTGGTAGTAATTTAGCACCAGATTTACCGAATTAATTAACAATTTTTTAATTAGTTGATCAAAAAGCACTAAGAGTGTTCAGCTGGGTTTCCTAGAATTTCTCGGGGTTACAGAAATTCCACATTTATGATTTTATGATGGTATTCGACAGGGAAAAACTGATACACTTCCGAAATGAGTTACAGTCATCGATATACTCTGTGATCTGTAGCGAGTAATCGAAAATGATCTGATGACGACAGCTAATGCACTGTGCCGCTAATATAGTGAAACCCGGATAAGTGCCCGTCGATGCGGCAAGAAAATCTTGTGCATTTATCCGGGTTTTCCCTAAGTGCATAGTTCCTGAACTGATTTTTGCTCAAATCCATGAAATTAGCACATTTGATTAGTTATATAGCACTCCCACTTAATAAAGACACTTTCGAGAGTAAAGAGAACATTGTTCTAATCAAAAAGGAGATTTTTCGTATAAATCTGACTATAAAAATGTTTTTATTGACATGGAAAGCGTCCTTGGTAAAGTGGAAATAGTATTAAAAAATTCCTTGTCATTATACACAACTTCAAGATAAACAAGGTTGAAAGGCGTTTTGAGTAACATAGGCATTGTTTTGATGCACTATACATCACTATGCGCCCATTTTTGAGTGACATTTGGGTGGGATCACGCCCTTGTGCACTTATCAGGGTACAATTGCATACAAAATTTGCACATGGGGCTTGCAAAACATGTGCACTTATTCGGGTTCAGATCATGTACAAAACATAGTACAAAAGTTCGGGGCATGGAGAACGTGTGCACTTATCCAGGTTGTGCACTTATCTGGGTTGCACTTATCCGGGTTGCACTGTATCATGATTTGATCAAACTCTTGGCGTCTTACAACTTTGACAACCGACGAAAAAGTTGCACTTATATTTTGCGCAACAAATGACCAGTTCTGCAGCAGTACTCCATGAAAACATAGCATGAATGCAGATGTTATATTAACGGTTCAGTATTTTCGAAAACCTAACTAAAGCGGCGGTGTTAGTGCAATGATCAATCGTTTTTGTTCACCGACTAACTGACAAATTTTAAGCGCTTTTAAAGAATCGATGCACTGTGATGCAAGCTTAAATGCTGATCTCCTTTACTAACAGCTGCTAAAAATATTAATGGACATTTCTGTAGTAAACAACTGTAATAAAAATCAATCTTTAGGAAACAACGCCAAAATATATTAGATAGCATCGTTTGCTCATTTATCACTGCAAACTTGGGTTTAAAAACCTGTCAGTATGCCAACCAGATTAGGTGCAGAAAGAGCATCATGCAAATATACCAGTTGTATCGAGTTCACGTTATTTGAGGGCAATAGAGAGCTGATTATCATTTTGATAATTTTTAATATCTCACAGCAGATAATAATGCGGACGTTTAAAAATGAGAACGGATTTCCGTATTTTTAGTATGCACTCTTTTTTTTCGGCCCGCGCAGAGACTTTATCGCGCATATTACGTCTCGCGAAGTTCGCGTTTTTTCTGCTTCACAAGCATGCAGTTCGATCTAGCCTGTCTAGACATGTTTTTACGTGCTGAATCATCTGTTGAGCAAGGCTCTTGCCTTGCAGTCAGCTTGGTCATTCGAAATATAACCCATGTAACCAGCCAGATGGGCTGCGGCCCTATCTTTCCTTTCTGTAAAAGTATGATCCCCGATCTATAATTCTTTGTCAAGGAGTCGTGGCAGCGCTCCATTTCAACCTGATGCACCCTCCTCTACCATGCCCTACAACGAAATTAACTTAAAAGCGGCACAAAAAGAAAATGGCCATTATCATCAAAATTGACAAATGCGGTTAGCCATCACCAATCTATAACTGCCAATCGCAAAACCCTGCGCAGAGATGGCCACGATCATTGCCATGGAAAGGCGGCGTGCAAACACAAGGAAGGGATTTATATCATGGTCTTTTGAAGAATCTACAACGTTAGCATTACAACCACAAGGACAAGAAATATGCTTACTCCTTCCTGAAAACCACTACCGACCTGCAGAAACTCTTAAAATGGAAGTCCATCAATTTGCGATAAGATGCCAGAAAGTTAGCAAGTTTTTTACTCGCCAAATCAAGATAGAAGTAATATCACAGAAGAGGTACTCATTAATGGGCTCCTGTCATGATGAGAAGTGCGCCACCATAGCACCAGAGAATGTTATTCCTGAATTAAAAGAATCCAAAAACTTCCCTGGATGTACCAGATGTGTGGAGTCATGCAGCTGTTGGACTTGCGGCTGTTTCTTGTGCTCACCTGCCTGCCTGTTCTACTGTGTCTATGCATTACCAACAACCCCAGATGTCTTCGAAGTTTATCACTGTCCATCCTGGAATACTCACCTCATGATCAAAGTCACACTTCTAACGGCAACAGGACCAGCAACCCAACAACTCTTTCGAGAACCTGGACAAACCAACTCATGGAACAACATCAAGATTACCCTAGAGAGCCTCAGCCTACCTCATATCCGTACACTGGATTCAACCTTTGTGACAAATGGGAAAACAAAAGCAGTTCTAAGCAAGTGGGACAAAGTGGCAGTGGCTCAACTAACCTGCGCTACAGCAAGTCAAGCACACAACCTATTATGTCATCTTCAGTCAGGCCTCTGCAACTGCCAACCGACAGGCAAGCGAGTCAATTGTCTGTGTAGGGAAACATCCGCCACCAACGAAGCGATTACCACCTAGAATCTACCGGCGGTAGTAGATGGAGTTCTTTGGCTCCGCCCTGAAAGAGACTGTGTCTCAACCTTATTGCCATAAACAGCAGCTTCATTACGAGTGTCAACCAATGTAATGAAAATCGCTACGCAAGTCGACATAGATACCTGTAACATCAAGGAAACGTCACTGAAAGGGTGTTACAACTGCGATAATAGCGCAGAATTAACCATCCAATGTCAAACTGGATTTAGTTCCGCAGTTGCACATGTTTCATGTCTAACCACTTCCTTTCATCTGGACTGCACACCGTAGCCACAAACACAAGCGATTCGCCTACATCTGAGCCAGCCAGACATAGATGAACAATGCCAAGTAACATGTCCGGCTGCTATTACCACCTTCCAGCTGAAAGGGAAGCTATTTCTGATCACAACAACTCAAAAGATCGATTATCCAATCAGATGGCTGGGCACGATTACGGAAACTCCTATCTTTCCACTACTAAGAAGAGCACTATTTGGTGATTTTTATTCTATCCTCGCTACTGTCGCTATATTGTTTGCGTGTTAAGTATTACAATGTTTATCCACTCCTTAAAGTGCCGTCGCTGTCGCTGTTAGCTTTCCTCTCCCTTGGGAGTGTAGCAAACCAAGCAAAGGAAATCTATATTGCAGGGAAATTTTGAGTAATATTGAGTAGATATGATGGATCTCTGATACGTTAGAGACCAGATGATTTGTGTTCAGTTAATGTAAGCAGGCGCCGCTCTGTTACAATGACTAACGGGCAGCTAACTACACGAACCGGATTACACGAAGGTTTTTCACTTGAGATAAAACTATGTGAGAGTGAGACTGCGTTAACGTGCGTACATTGAATAAAAGAAAGGAATGACTATCGACACTAAAAGAGAAAGACTATCTCTACAACATTATGAGAGTCAGCTGATCACACCTATCAGTTTAGTTAAACACATTAAAATATATTATAATTTTCACGCCGCTATTGTGTAAATGAATAATACAGTTAGTTATCTACCTCAAGTAATGATGTATCGGTTTTCGCTTGAATCCATAGCAATTGGGCCAACCGAAAATTCCTTTTGGGCCATCGTCAGCCATCATCGTAACGTATCCAGCCTTGGCAAAATGCTTCCCGATGAACTTTGACGCGTTCAAATAACGATGGCACCAGCGAGGAATTTCTGGTTTCAAAATATAATCATCGATCATCAGTTTATCAGAACGAACGCCTGAATAGAAAGAACATAATATTTAAAAGTTACTCATGTAGCGGAAAAGATAACTTCAAACTCTAATTAAAGAAAACAAAGTGTTACTAATTCTTCAAAAACAGACATGCAGAGAACGAAAACTTCTAGAATCGGTAAAGTTCACAAATTTTCGGTTTTATGCAGTGAGCCAGTTAGTCTACTTCCTCTTAGACTAATAAAAAAACACACAGCTGTTCAGTTTATTACTCTGTCCAAACAAGAGACATCACTATTATTAACCCAGCTTTACACAATGAGCAATTTAAGTAAAATCTGAAGTTCATTTAACAAAATTCGCCTTGATTTCAGTTCGTAAATTTGTGCAAGAACTACAATGATTTAACTGATTAAATGAAATGACCGTACACTATAACATTTTTTCCAATAAAAGAATTTGTGCATCTTTCAACAACCTATTGAACAATTATTCTTTTGTCTGTATCAAGCTGCCGTAGCAAAAAATACCCGTACGCTGCATATTCAATTATAATTATAATTTTGGGTCATTTTTAAAGTAAATCTAAATGCTTTGCTCTACTAACTAGATATGGAGCAAATTGCTGCATGCGATAATCTGAAACGATCCGAATAATATTCTAATTGTTCATTCGTTTACAGAAAGACGTAAGTATAATCCGAATATGTCCCTGTGCTGCAAGAGTGGATCGCATTAGCTGTACAAAACCCTCCACAAGTCTTCCGAAAAGAAATAGCGAACCGTTGAGAAATGCATGGGCATTTGGCGCGCTGTTATCTGCAACTTTGTTGAGACCATGAAATACAGTTACTCCGTATAAGTCGGTGAGAACTTGAAGAGTGCGGGGCATGGAGCGAAGGAAGGAAGAACTGGATGCAGAATCGATAACAATGATCATTACGCTCGGTCGGTAGAGTGACAATTGCATCGCGTCAGAGCTCAATTCTGGCACAGGAGGCAGTTTCTGTGGAATTATTTGTGTATGCATTCTTCGATAAGTCATTCTGCTACTATTTACAATATCCGCCCGACTGCAGTTCACTTCTACAACTTCGCAGTCAGGCACTGCAGAATTGTTCAGTTCAATCCACATTCCATAGGTTAGCTTCGAGTCTGTGTTTGGCAACAGACATCGAAATGAACAGATGTGAACGGCGCGAAAAGCATTCATTGTTGAGATATAAGTAAGTATACCATTTTCTAGCTTTGTCAAAATCTCAAAATCCGCTTGCGGCGTGCAGTTCCCCAGCGGTGAATAGTTCAGATCAAAGAACGTAGCAATAGAGGGATCCCATGGGTCAAGTTGTGGCACCTTGCAGACTTCTTCTTCAGAAAATTGTGGTTCTTTTACTTGTGCTTTTGAGCGAATGATAATTAATATAAAAGCTATTAAGCATATGGCTTGAATTAAATATTCCCGTTTTCGGAACTTTGAAAGGCGCATCTAAAAGTAATGTACAAGAATCATAAATTATTGTTCCAGGAAATGTTGTCACAATTGGATACATGATCTCGCAATTTTTGAATTTGCATAGGACGGAAAAGACTAATTTTAAAGATAATAAAGGAACTCAATGTTAAACAGCGTTGTATCAGCTGCCGAAAGCCGCATTTAAATTGATTGGGCTTTCACAGAGTTGTAAAACAGTGAAACTTGTGAAGTGACTTTTGTGGTACATCCTTCTCTATAGAGGTATTATACTCCCGCACTGCATAGAGACTATATCTTATATCGATATAACACAGAGGGAAGTAAGCCCTATAGGTGAAGTAATAGGGAGCACGAGCAGTGCGTAAGTAGGGCGTGCGATAGATACTCGTCCATTTTTCTCTCGCACTTGCTGACAGACTTTGGCATTCTCACGCACTGCAACCACTAAATGTCGCACTTTAAGGACATAAATATACCTATTGTGCAAATAAAAGTGTTGTAGTCAAACGCGGCGAAAGCTGATACTTCCTGCCTGGGACCAATTTCATAAAACTATTGAGCTGTTGAGAATTGAGAACTGAGGAAATGAGGCGCGCTCGCATTGGTTAAAATTCAAATCTGACCAATCGGCGTACGCCTCAACTCCTCAATTCTCAATTCTCAACAGCTCAATAGTTTTATGATATTGGCCCCTGGCTGAGACGTAGAGCGCACCTTTATAATTTGTCGATTATTAGATACATCTTGCGCTATTGACATCCAGTTAGCACTGGCACTTCTACAAATATTATCCCGCCAACATCTTTGGGGCCGCCCCATTCCCAGTGTGTAGGCCTTTAACGGGAACGGGAAACTTTAGGGGACGGGGCGGTGAATTCCCTAACTCCGTTAGAGTCCTGGCTTTATGGAAAAGCACAACACCGCGGTTCCTTGCGACAACAGCTGACTGAAAATTTACTCTTACGAACTCAATTACAAAACCATTTTCCAATGTAAAAATATCCCGACAGCTACGGTTAAACTTGACAGAACGCGACTTATTATTTTCAAGCGCACACAATATTTAAGTTACATGAACAACGTCAGCTTAGTCCAGCAGAAAGGTTGAAATTTCAAAATATCACATCACTTCTTGCCCCACTGTTGCCAGCTGTACTGATAGCGGTATCCGTTGTTCCAACCATTGTTATATCCATACGAATTGTAATGGTAGGGAGAAGAATAACCGGAATAGTATGTGCTACCATATCGTCGTTCATAGCTGCTCAGTTCTCTTCCGTACACGTGTCGCTCGTAGCTTTCCGAGTCAAATCGCCGCTTACGAGGACTTCGCTCGACCGATTTATCCTGAACATCCAAGTCTGCTTCCCGACCTGCTTCGATCACTGCTGCTCCAATTAGGATCAGCAAGAAGAAGAAATGAAAAGTTGTGCAGTTCGTCTTCATTATGTAGTAGTGACAGTGCCTCGCCTCGCAGAGGTATGCAGTTTCGTGCTGTAATGGTAACGAATTGTATAAAATAAAATATATTAATGGCTTCTCCTAAGATAGCCAACACGGAATGCACACAATCGGTTGAAAATTCAGGTAAAAATGAAAAAGGTTAAGCTGGCAATTTTAAAATGCTATTATTCAGTCTTCACGTGTTAATCGCGCGACAATGAAATATACACATATCCATCTAAAAGAACTTCGACTAGTTAAAATGGTATACTTATCGCTATAATGTAATTTATAATTTTTCTGTATTTAACTAGTCACTATAAACATTAGTGAGTTTTTAAATTTGCACATGAAGAGATAACAAAATTATAAAATTACCTCACCTGGCTGACACCTAGAACTATTCATTACCTCAACGGATATGCATCGTAAACTTCCAAAATGCCTACCTAACCAGAGGTTACACAGAACTGCCCCCTACGCTAAACAATGCAAACTTTATTAGCGTGATGATATCTTTTTCCCGATCCTTCTGAGGCATCAAACAATTATTGATGAAAAAAGTGAATTAGTGAAACTAATAATACATAATTTTGAATGAATCCATAATTTCGTCCAAAAAATATAGGTTACTATACGAATATATGATGCAAAGGGAAATGTAAGGATCAAAATTCAGCATAATATTACGGCACGAGAGTAAACAGCGGTGACGTCTATAATGGACATGAGAGAACTGCTCCTCTCACGGATGTTTAGACGCAACCTTGTCGACTTCTTTGTTATTTGTCGAAGGTGCGTGGGATGAACGAGTTTATTGTCGCGGTCACAGGGATATGGATGAACGATAAATGATACTCTTTGTCAGTTCCATTTTCAAGCAAACGTGTTTGAAAGCGTTTATAATTAAAATAGTATTATTAACGAAATTGTCAGATATAATCTTTTACGGACAGAGTAGAAATGCATGCAAAAATAGCTTGAGAAGAATATGATTATTAGTTACTGCCATTATATGTTTGATACAAATATATCTGAATGAAACGAGAGTCATGCTATAGATGTATAGTTATTGAGTAATGTGCTGAAAATTAGATTTTTTCGGTCATGTATTGCTATCAAACATTATTATCATATATATTTCGAGTTATACTTTTGTTTTTACATCAAAATATATAGATAATTTGATGTGGGAACAATATGTGCTCAACTGAATTTCGGGCCTTTCGCATTTTGAAGAACTCTATGGTGATTTCTTCTTACGCATCGCTATTTTGAGCGTGAGTATTTTTCAACTACTTTCTTGTTGCCCTAAGAAATGATTGTTCATTCCGCCGTTCTGAGACACAATGATCATTAAGCAGGGTTCGGAATCGTCCTTTTTAAAAAGATTTGTCCTTTTTTTGGGACCCTTAATCTTTTTTATTTTGAATGTCCTTTTTAAAAAGAAATGTCCTTTTTTTTCAACGAACGTCCTTTTTTGTCCTTTTTTTTTGATAAAAAGGCCAAAATTTCTAAAAAAAAGGTCATTTTGAAAAAAATAGACGATTATGACACAGAAAAAAAGGATATTTTTTTAAAATGACATTCAAAATTTAGGGTCCCAAAATGAAAAAATCTTTTTAAAAAGGACGAATTTTAAAAAAAAGGACAAAAAAGGACAATTTTCAAAATGTCCTTTTTTTCAAAATTTTTCATTCCGAACCCTGTCATTAAGGCAATTACGCAATAAACACTTCCATACTCCTGAATTGATGTGCGACATTGGTTCACAATGGACGTAAGCTAAGCTGCAGTGGATACTTTTCATTTAATGATAACTATAATAAAATATCAAATATCATGCGTGCAAATGTGATTAAAAATGACACCCATGAATGATGGCTTTATGTTCACTTTAGTTATCTGATTGTTTGATTTGTACCGCGGTTTACCTGTTTTACATTATTAGTGAAATTTCGACGACGAATCTCTGTTGCTCTTGTGTCTCTAGTTCATGTTTGGACTCGCTGTATTTGTTTGTTTGATCTGTTTTGATAATCTCGTTTGCGTTACATAACCCGTCTATGCTTTACTTGTCCCACAATTTTTTGTATTCAATTTTCATGTATGCACTCAGTGTTTTTTATCCGATCATGTTTGACTGCGGTGCATCTCGAATCCTTTGTTATTGGGATAATTAAAGATTAACAGGATAACTCATTTGAATATTGCAGCAATCTGATTCGTACAGTTTTGTTACACTAAATAGGTGCGCCTATGACCTTTGCGTCACGCAAAAGGTGACATTTCGCACGCGCCGAAGTGCACATCTATGAAGAAATCCATGACAATGCGAGAAATGTGGACTTGGTCAATAAGGCACACCGACGGGTTCATAGCCAATTAGATCAAGCGCCCGATTCATGAGCTATTCTGCGATTGCAAGACCGTAGTTGTAGCAGACTGTTGAGGCGCCCAGGACGATATGAAATTGGACGGTGGCTTGAATGCTTGAAAAGCCAGTTTCGCCTTATACCACGAGGACTGTAGGATACAATTATACCCATGTTTCTTGGTGTTGACGATACAATGTCCTTTCTGACATTAATTAATTAATTACACGTTACGCAAGATTAATTCTCGGTCAGTAGTGTGTTGAGTGACGAGGCCTTATTAATTGGTGTGAGAAATTTTTGCGCCAAATCAACAAGAATGTAACGTGTGTATTTGAGTAAAGATTGAATTGATACTGAAGCCATAAACAGTGCATACATGGAGATAGCTGAAGGATACGTGACCCGCTCAAGAACCCCCGCTGATCGCGGTAGAAGAACAATCATCCTTCACATGGTGTCGGAACACGGACGTGTAAATATAGCGGATCAAATTTTCGCGACAAATTTTCGCGATACGACCGAGAACAATTTGACCAATAATGGTTTTAACGAGTAGTTGGTTTGGATTCTCTGTGGAATAACACAACATCCCAGTTCCCATGCAACAACTTCTGATTGAAATTTTATTCGTACGTAATCAAAAACAGCACCTTTTTCCAGTATAAATAAATCCCAACAGCAAATAGGACACTATACAGAACGCTGGGTATTTATTCAGGCGGACACAATAGCTCAGTTATATAAATAATGCTGCTAAGTTCTTTATACATGTTGAAATTTCAAAACAACACATCACTTCTTGCCCCACTGCTGCCAACCGTACCCGTATCCATATGGATTATAGTTGTAGGTAGGATAGCCGTAACCGTATCCACCGCCAAACTTTTCAAAGTTGCTCAGTTCTCTTCCGTACACGTGTCGCTCGTAGCTTTCCGAGTCAAATCGCCGCTTACGAGGACTTCGCTCGACCGACTTATCATGAACATCCAAGCCTGCTTCCCGACCTGCTTCGATCACTGCTGCTCCAATTATGATCAGCAAGAAGATGAGGTAAACAGAGGTGCAATTCGTCTTCATTCTGTAGTGGTGACAGTGGCTTGCCTCAAAGATGTATGCAGTTTTGTGCTATAATGAAAATGAATTTCATTATTAAGAATATAAATGACTTCTCATAGAATAGTCAACACGGAATGCTCACAATCGATTGAAAATTCAGGTAAAAATGGAATAATGTTAAACTGGCAGTTTTAAGATGCTAATATTCAATCTTCACGTGTTAAACGCGCGACAATGCAGTATACACATGACCAACGAGGAGAACCTCAATAAGTAAAAGTGTTATGCTTATCGTCTTACAGGACTTAACAAATGTTTTCTCGCTAACTAGTAAACATGAGCAGTAATGAGTTTTAAAACCTGTTGCTAAAGGTAAAGAGAGAAAAATAAAATGACCTCTCCTGGCTGGCACCTAGAATTATTCATGACCTCAATTGCATCATCTACTTCCAAAATGCCTATCTATCTAGAGGTTATGCACAACTTCCTCTCATGACAAACAAAGCAAAATCTTTTACTCCCTATCCGTTGGAGGTATCGAGCAGTTGTTAAAGGAAACGGGAGTGGAAACTAACCATGCAATACTTTGAAAGGACCCAAACTTCACCTGAACCCAAAGTCTACAGTGCGCACAAGCGAGAGAAAGAAATATATAAGGATTAAAATTAGGGCATCAAAGTTCGGCACAAGAGTAAACAGCGGTGACGTCTTTATTTACTATGAGAGATCTGCGCCTCTAACGGATGTTTAGTTGCAATATCGGTCGATTTCTTTATTATTTGCTGATGGTGCGTGGGATGAACGAGTTTATTTTGCGATCATAGGGACATAAATGGACGATATATGATACTCATTGCCTGTGGCAATTTAAAGCAAACATGTGTACTAGCATTTTATAAGAATGACGTATTTTTTGGCTAAAAATGCTTGATATGATCTTTTACGAACAAATTAGAAATGCATAAAAATATATCCTACCGGATTATGCATAAAATACGCCCGAGCGCATATTTTCTAAAGCCCGCACGAAAACACACCCCTGGCGTATTTTCCGGTCAACAAGTACTTCTCTTCGCGTCGAAAACATATCACCTACTGCTGCCTTTTTTCGAAAATACGCCGAGCCTAATTTACAAGAAAACCCGGTACGAAGAACATGAATTTTAGTTGCTGTCCATTTTTAATAATTTGCCGCACAAATAACGTTACAATCAGAATAAATTCAGGAAGGAGTAGATAAAGGTCGGACCCAAAGAACATTTCAATGAAATTAGTTGCTGTTAAGATTTAATCGAAGCAGAAAGTTTCTTTTATTTCATTTCTTATCGCTGTTAGCTTATATTAATCATTTTATATTAATTGTAGGAATACTATGAACTGATTTAGAATTTTACTTATTATAAAGTGATATTGTTGTCAAAATATAATAGACTGTGTGACTTGTATTGTGAACTTTTTTTCAGTCAGTTGAGTGGATCATCGATGATGGTTTTTGCTGCACAGTTCTTCGCAAATTGGCGAAAATTTCCATCAATCTCATGCTCTTTTGCGAGCCAAAAGCGTTGATTTATTTGAGCACAGATACCGTGAATTCTCCAGTAATCGTCTACCCTCCAATAACTGCACCCCTGTGGAATCATTAGAATGATAAACGTCTGTGCAGTGTAGGTCAACACTGACCTCCCATTCACATTCAACTACTGATATTAAAAAGTCCTTTTTTTAATGAGTATTGTTATAAGTTGAAGTGGCGATTGGAAAGAATAAAAGCCCTCTCTCCAGCGAGCGCCCAGTTCAAGCATCGGCTGTAATTATGAACGTACCTTTAAGCCTATGTTGAACAAAATAATTGCCCATGACGGTAACTAGAAAATTTATGGTGTCTTGGCATGACGTTTATGTCCCATCTTTTTTGGTGGTTTTCGCCAGTTTCAAGGTGTGACCGCTTCCAATGGGAATGAGCTGCTGAGGCTCATATCGCACGACTACTGCTATTGCGAAATGCGAATAGCAGAATTGTATGCGCGGCGATTGAACAGAAAAGCGGATAAATGGTTAAAGGCCAATCACCGCACTTTAAGTTCCGCAAGTTGGCAATAGTTTCAAAGGATTGGCGCCTGATGCCGTCTAATATCGACGCACGAGTAGCCTTGAAAGTTCATTAGGTGCTGTCAGTTGAATCTATTGGAGACTTTCGAAAGTATATCGAACTCCAGTCTTCAGTCTCATTTCGCCAACTTTATTACAAATGATGTCATCGCACTGAAGGGATGGAGATCAAAACCAGATTGTTGTTGGATCAAGACTGTAGTTTGGCCAATAGTTGACCATCGTTTGCCTATTCGTGCTCTAATTTCATGTTTGCTTCCCAGTGTATTCTGAGCCATTTATAGAAGATTGTCCATAAATACGCGACAGAATCTCTAAACGGAACGAGTATAAGTTATTGTTGCTCGACACACGTAATCAGCAGCTGGCAATATCAAATAGATATGTTGGCTCTTTACAAAGTAATTCTTTGTTTGTTAACTATCGGCGCTGTCGTTTCCTTCTGCGATGGAAAAGAGGAAGAACGCAATGCGGAATATAAACTGAGGTATGCACAATAATGATAGGATACTTATATTACGAATTTAAATGGCAACTGTTGTACTATTAATTTAATTATGCAATGTTTTAGAGCAAAAAGACAGTGGGGAGGTTACTATCCTAATAACAACGGTTACTACGGCAATAGTTATGGATATAACAACGGATGGTGAGGAGGCTACGGCGGCTGGGGTAATCAATATAATGGATACGGTGGTGGCAGATGGGGGCACCACCACCACCATCATCATCACCATCATCATTCCCACTCCGGTAAGAGTTTATTTATTGCAGTTTAAGTTACTATCATTCTGGATAAATAGTAGCTTTAGTGGTAAATTACTCAATTACAATGTATTTGTCAAGAAATGAGCAAACATTAGGTTTGGCGGATAAGTAATTGCGCTCTTTTTCGATTTACAAATGGCCCGTGTCTCTGCGAAAATTTTTCGTCTGGTGTCAGTTATTTTAATTGAATGTGAGCCGAAAAATTTTGATTTGGCAAAAAAAACAGGAAAGATACCGATGAGCATCCTTAGAAATTTATCTTCATAAAATATTCTAAAGCTTTGTGAATTCATGAACTTCAAATTTTGCACAGTTTGTGCAGGCATTTGTAAAGGACGTAAAGTATTCTAACCGAAGCGAAGTTAATGTGAAATTGACTCAACGTGCGCAACTTACTAATTTCAGGTTCGTGGTCCCACGAGCACTGGGGATGAGCTGCAACGCTGATATTTTTTGAACGGCATCAACTGTAGCTTACGTACTCTGGGAAACATAATTATGTACAAAGCAATTTATAAGCTTCATGCTATGAAAATACAATTGTCACGAATAAAATAGCCTCAATAAAAGAAACAGATCGACCGTAATATGTGAGTGCATGTACTCTGCAGTTCTGCATTCAGGTTCACTATTTTATCCTGATAAACGAAACAGGAACCTGTACACGGCAAAAAGGCTACTAGCACCTTCTGTCATCATATAACACAGATCAGCGATAGGCGTGCTATAAAATAAGGGACTAGTAAACAATAGCTCACGTATAGAATATAAGTACTGACTGCCCTCTCTAAAAAGAACGCTCTGTGATCAGTTCGAAATTATGAGTTACCTATCCAAAACAGCCATCAACAACTCAATTTCAATGACAGCGCTGGAATTCAGCGATCGCCATGAAGGTCATAATAGATTCGCTGACTTCTGTGATATCTGGCCTTCCATTGACAAATTTTTATTGCATTGCCTCTGTTTTGTAAAATTAACTTTTCTAGCGTTTGTCCCGTTGAGTCGGAGGGTCCGCTCTTTGATGGTGGATATTGGGGTTACAACTAATTTAGAAACTTAGTTATAAAATTAGTAGAATGAATAGAAATATTGATTTTTTCACAGTGCAAAGTTAATGATTCTATTCGCTCTACTAAGTAGCTAAGTTTCAAACTTAGTTGCAATACTGGTGGGTATGAGCGCCCTCCATATGAATGCGATAGTAGAATAATAACGGTTGGCAGTCGCATGCACGATACCAGATTGACTCTGTTTAGTCATTTGATCAAATCTCGGTATATCTTATCGAGCTTTTACGATAAAAAGTATCAAATTTAACATTTTTTAGTTACCTCCTATATCAAAACTCCGCCAAGTACTGTTATTAGCACCGCATTGAGGCGCGTCAGGAACGTATACTTACGCTGACACGCTTAAGTAAAAATCAGGACTGCGAATGGTTCAACCGATGAAACTATAGTATTTCAGCAATTGCAAAAATGCCATATCATTCATTTTTATCACTCATTATATTTGACCTTAGCGGTTTTCTTGTGTGCTCTATCAAAAAATTAATACAAGAATGCTTACACATGAAAATATTTGTCAAAATGCCAAAATTCCAGCAGCGAGGTATGAAAATTTACTGTTTAAAATGTCCTAAACGAATAAAACATTTTTGCAACTGAGTTGGTCGAAGTGGAACAATCTGTTGCATCGCATTTTACCTTCTTTATCGTGCGGCAATTTAACGAAAATACCGAGTTTTTTGCTCTAAATTTCATAAACTTAGAAGAAAGAATGATAATAATGGGAATATTAAAAAACTGAATAGGAATTTAGCAAAAAACTGACTGAATTATTTTTTCCCGATAGTAAAACTCTCATGATGCTTTTATTTTTTGATAAATCGCAGAGTGCTGAACTACATAGAAGCAGACAGAGACACACATCGAACGAGATGCGACACACATCGTCGTCGTCCATTCTGCAGCAGTTGAGCGCGTCTCGTGAAGATGTGATGTGTCACTCTGTCTGAGGTCAGAAATAAAGAACCACATTTTGTCACGGGGAACAAAGAAACCGACAATTTGTTACGCGATTCTCGGGAACTATTAAACAAAGTTCTGCGTATGTTGCTAAAAATAGATGACGGCAAACATGATCAAGATTAAGTTTCCTGTGCCAAGTTGTTATGAGATTGCAATCAGAAATATTCTTCAACATCACTGGAGTCCATTCCATTTAAAAGAATGTATAGTCGATAATGAAATAATTCGCGAGTACTAAATGCATCGCTCTTGCTTGAAATTTGCTTGACATTAGTCCAACTGATTGAACAGTGCCTGAGTTCAGAGCCACGGTGGACATTGATCGACGGTTGAAGGATTCAGTTCGAGGACTTCATTTCCCGGCCTTTTATTTATTTGCCTAAACGGTCGCTCGTGGCTTTAAGCAAAATGTTGCACATTCCTCGCGAACTTTGAAGAATTTCGGACGTTCACCAGCTTTCAGTCTGTCATGGAAGTTACATGCCTCTCGCATCCACATGCTTGCTTGCTTCTCAACTGTTCCTCCATCAGTTTCTGTTTCCTATATCGGACGACTACGCTTTTCTGCGTTTCATAGGAGTGAAATAGTATCCTGTTGTACAGTTGAGCAGCTTTACCAAACCTGTAGTTAATAGTTCTGATGCGGGCAAAACGCCAGTGAGCAAGATAATAACATTTTTAATTTGTCATTGTTTTGGTTATATCACTGATTGATATAATGCAAAGATATGCATCTTTCTACTCTACTGACCAAACCTTCTATTTGAATATGTGCGCTCCATTTCATTATGTCCGCTCTCAATAGTACAAGAACATTTTTAATTCCAAATTCTTCGCGCAGAGCACACAATTTGCGTTGAACGCAGCAGAAATAGATGCAATCGAAAAATTCGCAGAAAACGCAAATCACGAACAGAGACTGAATGAAAACGACTGACACTGCGATAGAATCGATAGAAGGTATAAAGTGGCATACCCGATGAGATTCATGTCATTGAGGTTTGGCTTACGAAATTTGAAACGATCATATTCTCTCTGATTTGCTAAAGCCTTTTATTTTTTGGCCGAGAGCTCTTCTGAGCGCGACAATAGTGGAATGTTTGATTTATTTTAGCCTGACATTTCGCACTCCAAACCTCATAAAAGCGCAAAAAACACATAGCAAATAATTCTTCTGTATTTGCTTCTCACATCACTTTGCACAATACTTTATCACCAAAGTGATTTACTTTTTACAACAGCCGCCGCTCGGTAGACGCAGCCATAATCGGCTCGTCAGCTTCGGCGTCAAATCGTTGCCGATTGAAAAGCATAGCGAGCCAACGCCGTCTAATTGAATGCTTTCAGAGTGAACAACTTTCTTGCGAATGTCCGTTTGCTGGTATACTTCGATTCGCCATAATCCATGACCGCAGCCTTTATTGGCGGGAGTGAACTTTTGCACTGAGCCCGTTTTTGCAAAGTCGAGCGGCTCGCTTTCCTCGCCGTTCGGGGCGGTGATGCGAAGAGAGAATTCTTGGCTGGTTGTCGATTGGAATTCCATCTCGATTTGCAGCGCTTGCACTGGGCAACAGTAGGCTCCAAGTTGCAGGGGACGAGAAGACGTTAGAGTGGTCGCTTGGAGGTGTGGCGCCATTTTCTATGAAGTAAAAATTCTTGGCACTGGTGTAGACTGATGATTCGACCAACTCTGGCGAGTTTATGTAGAAGACGGCGATGATTCAACTTCCGGAGAGCAAAATAGTTCACAGGAAATTTGCAAGAAGAGCGTAGGATGATTAGGAGCCTCGGGTTTTCTCAGAAACTGCTCTTCTTAGAAGCCGAAGAATTTTCTCAGGAACAAATCTTCATAAAAGCCGTTGAGTATTTTAGATCTGATATTACGCACGAAGAAGGATGCAGCTGACCACGGGACACTCTTTTTCTCTGGAAGTGTCTGTGTTCTGGAGAAACCAACTCGCATCATCGAGTTATATATCGGCGGACTTGAATCGGGGCAAAAGACCAAAAGCGAACTCTTAGTCTCCGCCGGGGGAGAGAGCGTGCGCGCGCAATGCGCGCTGATTTACGGGGCGAATTGACGCGAAACCTCGACCGTCGGCGTCTGCACGTCAGTGGGAATATCATTGACGCGGGAGACACTGGAACAAGTCTTTTTTGCGTTTGCATCGATCGCTGCAGTCAAGCGCGGCGCCGCTTCCGCCAATCACCGATGAGACGAGGCGTTGGCACCTGATCGAAGTTCAAGTGCACACAAGCAAATAGGATTGGTGGCGGCGGCACACGCTCGGCATTCATGACGCCGGCATGCGTATAGTTCCATTCTTGTCAATCGAAATGAGCTGATCAGTGGCGCTTCAAAGCGACAGTACAGCTGCACCTTGGTAGTATACCTGTGCGAGCATGTGAATATCAAATGTCACTGACAGATGACGTTGTTGGCAAAATTTGCGGATGACTGGNGTTTGTGACAGTACAGCTGCACCTTGGTAGTATACCTGTGCGAGCATGTGAATATCAAATGTCACTGACAGATGACGTTGTTGGCAAAATTTGCGGATGACTGGCGGGATCAGTTGAACACTGATGCCTTCCTTCCAAACCTGCCATGACGGTTTTAGTTCACTGGAAATATCCATCGAAAGAACTAATAGTACTCAATTTTCGTGAATTGGATTACGCCGACAAAAGTGGGTCATAAGGAGATATAATGGTGAATATTTCTCGCAAAGAGTTGACCCTGGGATGCGGGGGTAGAGCAATCAGTTACCACTACATTGGAACAAATATCTCGTGAATTTCGCGCTTCGTCTGCTTGGAACAGACTACCCGTGGGCGAGCGCGTTTTCAGCTACCAATCTCGTGTCAGTCTCTAACGCTTACACGAGCTCATTCGATTTCATAAAACAAAATACGCACGCTGAAACTTTTCAGCCTGAGGAAGATTGCATTACTTTAGCCAGCTGTAATATCGTGACGATCGCGGAAATGGGGTTGCAGACATGTACTAACATTAAGACGAAGTCGGTGGGGTGAGAGTCTAACTCTCCAGCCATCACTAGTTGCAGTCTGCCGAATTCTGAGCAAAACTGGGTTTTAAAGGATATAAGGGTAGCATTGCGAAGGGATGCAATTAACGCACGAACTTTAGCTCAAGGGCGAGTATATTCTTGAGCAAATATACGAATGCGGATTTCCACCTACAGTGTTCGTCTGCTCTATAAGTTACCTGAGAAGTCTGTGCAAAGTTATAATTATAAAATGCATGGCTTATATTAATATAGTTCAGCGGAATATTATTTATTCATCGTCCGTCTGTAATCTATGTACAAAAATTTTTAAATGTTGGTTTTATAATCATGAAATAACAGTTATTATTATGTAATAGCAGGAAAGGGTTAATGTTATCTTTAATTGAACTTGATATGATATGATTTTCAACTAAAGATGTCATTCGCCTTTCACTGGTATGTAGCAGAAGCAAAGAACGAACGAAAAAACCGGTTCTTCCCTAATTAAATCAGCAGGCAAGTGTTGTTTATTAAGGCTGGTACGAATTATGCAGGTTCAAGGCACACCTTTGCTCTTCAAATTAGTCTTTAGTCTTGGAGAGGAAGTTCGATGTCTGTTTAGCTCAGCACTGATCGTAAAATGAGAGACCAATTCGTGGTCTCGCGTTTTCGTAGGTATTGAGTTTTGTTAACTATGACTACGAGTCGCCACGAGTAACTTAATGGGGTAGATTGATATCTAAGAATCGTTCAGTTAGATCGTCGTAACATTTCCAAAATAGCACATGCTATTAGGAAAATTTAGAATAATATTGCCTTATGCCATATTCTATTTGTACTTGTAATGATCTTGGTGCTTTATGTTTGCTCAAAGCGAATATCATGCTTAACGTATCAAAGAATATGTATTATCTTGAAAGTATAAACATAGCATTGGACCAATTTCATAAAACCAACGTGAATAGTGTAAATTTAATTATGTTTCCACATTTTGTGGAAAAAATGAATAGTGACAACGCAGAAAATCGATTAAATTGCAACATTTCAAATTAAATTAAAAAATTGCCCTCTTGATATCTTTTATCAAATTATACCGAAAGCTGATTGATAATTAGCTGCGGCTATTAGATATTCAATTATTATTACTGTATTGCTCAACGAGAGTAGATTAGAAGCCGCATTGATATCGCGCAAACTGGTGATGAACCGCAAGCATATGCTTAATGATCTCAGACACTGACAATATATTCTGAATCGTTTAATTTCTGAACATTTCTTAGCACATTTTCATTGATCACTATGTAACCAACCGGTGCAATCAAAAATCAACAATAACAATCAGCCATAAAGCGACAGCTTCCTGAACAAAAATTTCAACAAAAAATTGAAGGAAATGACTGGAGTAGAAGTGAGAAATGAAAAACTCTAAAAATGATCATATATATTTAGCAATTTCGGCGTAGACAGCCAGTAGAAGAGCGCTTCCAGTTCCCCTAATCATATTAGTCAAGGAACCTTTGAAAAGCGCTTTCGCTCCTTCTTGGTGGATAATCTTTTTCCAACAATCTAGCGTGTTCTTGTACAAAGGATCGGGACGACCCGCCTGCATCATAAGACGTCTTCTCACCGTATCCCATGGGTAGCACACTAGTCCAGCGAAGATTGTCGAGCCCTAAAAAGATATAGAGTAGAAATCGTTTGTGCCGATTTCACTTCAATTATCAAATTCGCTTATACTGCTACATGAGAAACTGATTAAAATGATCGGCCTCAGCGAAATACCGATAGAAACGAATTTCATTTTATGATATCAAAAACTATAAAAATCGTTTTCAACGGTTTCTCTTAGTACGGTACTTAGCTTAAAAAATCGGATTCGACCGGTCAACAAGTATCAGCATAAACGAATATAGCTCTAAAGCGCCTCTACAAAATGCAAAATATGTGCACTATATGCTGCAAACTACAATTCAACATGAGAACTGTTCTGGCACAGTGCCAACATACCTGAGCAAGTGCCCACGCGCCGAAGAAGCCAAGTTGAGCAGAGTCCTTTGAGAGAAGTGCGTGACCTGTATCGAACAACCCGAAGTAGGCGGCGCGGTAGAGCACCACAAATTGGATGGACACACCAAATCCCCTGAAAAGAAGAGCTAATTTATATAATCATCGTTAATGACCTGGAAACGGTAATCAAGGTAATTAGGCGCAATGGAAAATGCCAATGACCGAAGTCATAATTTCAGGGATTCATGGTTTTGAGATAGGAAGGAAGAGAAACCCTAATAACCCCCCATTAAAGACAGAAAACGCAAAAAATTATATAATTCATGCAGCGAGGTTGAACAAGGAAGTAAGGGAAGGTGAAAACGATTATTCAACATTTCTGCTGAACAACTCTTGATTAATTACAAAGCGCAACATTACATAGATAAAATCTGTCTTTGAAGTGGGAGTGGGTAGAGTACAGTACAAGCGATTATCAAAATTAATTCTAGTAAAACTCGGATATAGGAGATTCTGATTTTCTGTAATACTGTGCTATCAAAATTTAAGAGACCCTAACATGGAAGAAGGCAAATATATAGCATCATTCATAGTAATTAGTCATCTTTGATTTCACTAATGTCCTCTTTGCATCCAATTCGAAACGTTGAAGAAATCGAATACAAAGATGAAGAAATATGAATGCAAAAATGGCAATATGGAATAAAAACGGTGCAAGAGAATTGTCCCGCATCTCCTTAAAATCTCATATATGCGAATTCGACAGTATATCAATCTGGAAGACTGAGCAAGCTACCGCAAAGGGCTACACTGTAAAACCCTAAACCATATAGTCAAAATTTTCTGGTCAGTGACAAGAAATGTTAGCCTTAATAAGACACACCGCTCTGACAGTCGATAGCACCTTTTTCGATCAATTCACGCACGTAAAAACTAAGGAATGACTATCATTCTAAGTGAAAAACGGCGTTTTGCATTGAAAAGCGAGCTCATCTTTGTCAAGTACGATGCCTGGCTAGATCTCTAATTCCTGATCGCAAAATTTTGACTATAAACTCTACTTAACAGTCCCAAAACTGACCGATAAAGTCCAATTATGCCATCGGAACGAGCGATGGAGCGAATGCAGTCGGTGAGACCTTTGAATTCTCGCGTGTTTCCCTTGCCAACGTCGGCCGACAGTCGCGTGCGAGCGAATTCGAGTGGATAGACGAAGCAAAGACTCGTCGCTCCTGCCGCCCCTCCTGCCGCTAAATTGCCTGAAATAAGAATCTTCATGAGACAAAATCGGATGGATTGAACCCGAATAATACCACTCTGATTTAAACTTGGACACTTACCAAAGTTAAATTATATTTGGTTTAAAACGCATCTATTTTAAATAAAAACGGTATATATATAGTTTATAGATAATTCAATATAATTAGTGATTTTAATAGTTTTGCTTCAAAAATTAGAGGATTTGATTGTAAATTGTACGATTATGCAAAGCACATATTATAAACTCATAACTGACGAAGTTTGTTTTCTTATAGCATTTCCTTCAAAATAGATATCACTATCAAATAGAAAAGTTTCTTCACAGAATATGAAGATTTCTAATTCTACTTCCCCAAGCTAGAGGCAACTGGATTACCCTTAAAACTCATCATTCTCAAATTTTTTATCTAGAATATATGGTACAGAAGACGCCGATTGCTACCGTACGTCTATCTCAGTAAAATTTCGTTAATATCGGTTTCGATTATATAAGTAATATTGACCGGTCCCCGAGTGTATCATCCTATATAATGAAGTTCTATTATACAGTGGAATTCGCTTATTGCGGTTTCGGTTATACCGGTTTTTCGCTTGTACCGGTCAAGTTTAACCGGTCCCAAAGTGTGTCTTCCCATACAAACAAGTTCGCCTAACCGGTATTTCGCCTATACCGGTCAAAAAGTGCCCGTCCCGCAAAAACCGCTATAGACGAATTTCACTGTACCGATAATTTCGGTTGATACCCAAGCACCGGCATAAATGATTATACTATACCAGAATAAACCCCTAGTCAGAACTGTTTCATTTATAAAAATCATTTACCCTACCAGCAAAAAATTTCCAAAACTCCGTCTTCTTATCAATGCCAGACATGAACCAGCGCTTGTAGGTATCCTTGCAGGCAAAGTTGAGCGCTTGCTGAGGGAAGTAGCGCATGCAGTTGGTTAAGTTTCCTCGCCAAAAAGACGCGAATCCTTGCTCCTTTGGTATACGAACGAAACAGTCGACAATTCCCTTGTAACGACGATCGGATGAGATCGTTTTTTGAGCATCTTGAAGCTGTAATACACCGCCTAACATCGTAAGTGGTCACTCATATATTACATTTCGTAAATATTGCATCCCAATTTGTCACTACTGCATTTAATTTCGTCATCATTGCATCTCATAAGATTGCAATAGAGAAGATATCGAATGCAAAAAGTGACGCAGTGGGATAAAAGATAATGTTTTTATATGAATTATTATTTTTGAAGAACTTTATCCTATGTATAGTCGAAATTTTACAAAGATGAACGAACCATACAACTCAATCAGCAGTTTCAGTAACTGAAATTCAACACTAACACATTTCCAAAACTATTTAAGACTATAAACGTCGCTTTCTTTAAAAAAGTTGAAGGACGGCCGTTTTCTTCTGTTTCGTTCAACAGCTCAATGAATTTATACTGATAATGCGAACAAAATTAAACACTGCTCTTTGTGACAGAATATATAAACAATTTGCAATTCAATACTGCTATAAAAATGCAATTAATCGAAGAATTTTCAAGAGTTTGATAGGGTAAATTATTGGCAAAATGCGGTAAATGCTCTTGTAAGATGTTCGAAGAGTCTAACTGGTATTAGTACCGCGAGAAAATCTTTCCAACATATCGAAAGCGAGCAAAAGCAGGCCATAGCCCATATCAATAATACATAAATTGTCAATTTAACTTTGAGCCTATAAACTTCTAAAGAATGTTACATTCCTGCATTCGCAAATTTGACACTTAGACAACGATCACCTTTCACAAACCTGTAATAAAATCTTGACTCGTTCTACAGGCGCGATAAACGTTTTGGCGACTGTCGCAGATATTCCGCCAGCGAAAAAGTCCTTCGCGAATCGCAATTTATCCTTTTCCGATCGTCTTGTATTCACAGCGGCCATTATAATTCCTTTCTACGCTGATTCAGCTTTCTAACAGGAGATTAACAAATATCAGCAATGCCACAAGATGTATAAAATGACGCAGAGTAAAGACTAGGTAGGACAGAACGACTTGATAGTATCACTATCAGCAGAATACAGCATGTGCTCGGATTCTAAATTAATATTGCTGAGAGAGCACCAACACTGTTTATATCATTCTATTTTCAATTAAAAATCGACAATTTCAAAATCATTTCGTCAACAGCACAATACTACTTGTCCGTAAGATAGTGTCAGGTATTCGCTTTGAGACTCATATATCTCTCCATAGTAATTTTACAGCACTTCCACTGCTCTTCCACAGACTACACGACACATTTTTGTGCAACAGAATTTCCGTAAAATCTAATTATTTTGAGATGTTCTATAACGATTTCTTACAATGCAGCGATGCAATATATTAATTCCACGAGAGAGTTGAAAAAAGTAAACATTGGATCGCCATAACACTATTATTAAGCATGTAATTATGCGAAGGAACCCAGCCTAACTATGAGTAGACATCATAATTTCTGCTTGATCGACTTAAAAAAGTATGCTTCGGTGAACTAAGTTTTGTAAATCATTAGTAAAATTCTCGAAATTCACCCGGAATAGTACATAACTGTCGGCTTGTTCAATGTCTCGTTCTCTTATCGTGCTTTTCTTCAAATATGTCGCTTTGCAAGGGAAATGGTTGAATTAAAGATATGCGTTGGAGGTGCATGCCTACAACTCTCTGGGATTTTATCTGACTGTGAAATCATTATAATTAAATTTCAAAGGTTTCGGTGGGGTAATTTTTGAAGAGCGTTTGTTTACGAGCTACAACAGTTGTAAAACTTGACCGAAATCGCTCAAGAACCATCAATTCTATGAGCAATCAAACTTTGAACACCTAACTGCAGCTTCCTAACTTTATTCCGAATTAAACTTCTTCATTTTACAGATTAATGAATAGTAACATTATTAGCTTTATGACAGATAATCAAGTGAGCACTTTATAAGCTACCAACTAATTCAACGATACTGAAAATCAAACTATACACTCCAAACGTAAAAATTTAACCGTAATAGTATTCTTATTTTAAGTTCAAAAGCACCAGTAAAATCGAATAAGATATGGAGACGGACATAGGTGGCTAGGACGTAAGGGGCGGAAGAGAGCTGATTGAATTCAGTAACAATGCATACACCTCGTTCACTTTTGGCGGTTCGTCAATACAGTTTCAAATAATTCATCTAATAAAGAATGTCTCAGAGGTTGGCGTGGGGATGCCAAACATGGAAATCGGAATACATTCATAAAGAAATATTACATCTATCGACTACTTGTGGTTTCAGGGTATGGATAATTAGCTCTCGATTTTCAGGTAATATGTGCTCTGATATATGAAAAAACTTGGTGGACTTGTTTTGGTTTTTAGTAAACACACAGGTTAAAATAGAATTCATGAAGTATGTGGTACTTCACCTTAAACCCTCTTGAGCCCCTCGAGTGTCAAGA
Organism: Plectus sambesii; assembly: GCA_002796945.1. Lineage (NCBI taxonomy): Eukaryota > Metazoa > Nematoda > Chromadorea > Plectida > Plectidae > Plectus > Plectus sambesii. The sequence goes on from NIUQ01000798.1 coordinate 33,775, forward strand.
CATTTCGATCCAGAGGTCCATGTTCATCGTGCATTAAGTGTGCTTTTAATTTTCTGTTATGTGAATTGAAGTTCTACTTGAGCCCACCACTTAACATACCCTTTGATTCACTGCGAATTTGATCACCGCTTTTTAAGGCGTCATATAATGAACGTTAATCCGCATCATACGATTGATATTTTGCCAGAAGGAACATTTTTTGATAGCAAATAAACGGTTAAGGGCCGATTTCATAAAACAAATGCAAATGTAAAATATGGAAATGTTTTTAAATTTAACATAAACATTTTTACTATGAAACGAACCCTAGGGCGCATTGTCCAGAGTATTGAAACTTACGTAACCCTTACACGCCATCAGATATGTATATAGAAGGCTCTGATGAACTTAGCCTATGATTCTTATCTTGTTAAAAATAAATATCAGGCACGCTCCCTGCAGTGCTTGCGCAGACCTCATGTTATCGCCGCCCTATGTTCAAAAAACTGAACATACATAAACGCTTAAAAGAGACGAGCGCTAAGCATAGATCATCATAGGTCGATGTCAGGGGCGGGAACGGCTGATTAAACACCCATTTTCCATGTGGGTGTATACTGTTCATTTCTGATGAACTGGGCGTATATCCTTTCTGGAAAGATAATTATTGCTCATCGTTTTTTTAATTAGACTTCGATCAGATCATAGAGACCTCATTTTTCGATAAGGTATGTTTCTCTTTTCACAATACTTGCATGCGTGTAATGCCTAACTTATCAAATACTGAGTATACCTTTCTTGAAAGTTTTCATCTTTCTTTTATTTCATAAATTTTTATTTCTTGCAAATTTCATGAGAGTTATTTTGAATACCTTTTGTTGTGGTAAATAGTTTTCCATTCAGTCTCAGTTCCAAGAGGGCCATCTTGTAAATCACTGTACAAGCAGCAATTAACCTAACTACGGTTTCAAAAATTGATTATTTCGGATATTTTAGTATCCTTAAATACTCTTCTTCTACCTGCAAAGTTTTGGGATTCAAGCATGTCCGGATAAAAATTGATTACCATATATGCGTAGGAGTATGCTAAGCCAACTGAGAGGAACATCTTCAAATGTGTTGTATCCTTGTAAAATGGCCTAAGCCGGTTGTGGTCGGTCAGTTTTGCTGGATACTCTTTAGTAAATACTTCCAATATTTCACAGTAGATGTTGGCTTGAGGCTTCTTTCATCTGTAAGATTTATACGATTGAACGCTTCACTCCACTGTTAGAATACCGTAGCGGAAGCCTTACAGAGATTTTGTAATTTTCAACTCTGAAAAGCTGGAATTCTAAAATCTTACAGGAACATGCAAAACATATTGGGCTGCTAATTTACACAGGATGGTTGGCAATTAGTAAACCTCACGACGCTCCATGAGCGTAAAACTCACGCACGCGCACCTAACTACTGTAGCAGAAATGCGCTGTTCCGATTTTTTGCATTTTATTGATTAAACAGAAGCTAAGTAAATTCTGTTTCGCCTCTTGCTGATACTTAAAGTAATCTTTGTTCCTTCCGCATTCGATTTCAGCACATTTATATCGAATTTCGTGAATTTTAAAGTCATTTTAAGCAAAAAAGGCGAATTTGCATAGGAAATTAACAATAATAAACGTTAAAATACCTAATTTAAGTGCAAAGAAGGCAAATTACGATGAAAATCCGGTAATTTTGAGTTTTTGAAACCAAACCTTTGCTCAAATTATTCAAAATAACGGCCCGATTTTAAAATTAGCAGTAAATGGAAGTCGCACACAATTCTACTACAGTAGATAGGTGCGCGTGTGTGAACTTTGGGGTCATGGCAGCGTCGTGAGGTTTTCCGTCGTGAGCGTCCTGAGCGTCGTGAGCGTCGTGAGGTTTACTAATTGTCGGATGGTTCTTGTTATGTACCGTATTTCGGAAGTTTTCTGTTCAAGAAAGGATATTAGGAACGACTCTAGTAGCCCTTGTCGCAACTCATGACCGTTTCTCAGCGCGCCAGGCATGAAACGAATATAGATAACAACAGGCGGGCTGCGCGCTGTAAGTACGGAGAGTTAAAAAGAGGCGCCTGATAGTTTCAATTCGGTGCTTCCAAGAATTTTATGTAACACTTCATAGTATATTTGTCGCGCACTCGCACTGTTGCTTACCAAATTCATTCGAATGGGCAAAATTAAACATTAATATGACTTAGTACGTATATTTTTACTTGAGTAACGACTGCGATGAGGAAAATTGGGTAGGCTTCTTTGACAAACACTGTATTTCTTACTGGTGCATTAACGAAAAAGCACTTCTTAATCTTATCTAACAGTTGCGCATCCACAATTTCTGTAGTCTGTTGCGATACGCTCAACCTCAAGAACTGAGACCAGCCTGCTGTATCTCATACCATACCTGTGACACGAAATCATGTCTGGAAAATCTATGATACTCATTTACTCAGCTCAAACTACAGTGATTGAGAATAACAAAGCAAGGCCCCGCCATACATTAGGTTGTCCTAAGGCTTCATAAACTAAAGGCTTTATCTCAGTGAACTCTAGGAAATTAGTAATAAATGCCAATCAAATACAGAATGAGGATATAAAACCTCCCCCCTTGAAAAGTAAATTCAAGAACTAAATCTTATAATGAACTTTTGTCCAACAAAAATGGACAGATGTTCTGCGATTCATTGATTGTATATGAACTTTTGGGACAGCTTAATACACAGGCGTCTAATAGTAAAACAGCTTGCTTGCCCAATCTCGCCAAAGTTAAAATTTAAGGCATATGGTATGCTTTAAAGAAGGCGAGTCTGTAACAGCACAACTTGTCAATCAGGCGTACGCTTTAAGACAGCATAGAACACGGCGCCCTCCTGTTTCTAAACTTAAGTGGCAATTACATAGCTAACTCTCTTCGATGTCATCGACGCGTTAGTTTTTGCTAGTTCGCTATTTATTCAGACCGCGCTACGCGCAGGTATCTCACTTTTTGCCAGTCTGGTATCGCATTTGTACGTCTCCACTCTGTCTATGCTAATATAAGCGTCTCTCTGTCTGAAGTAACATTTTCGACGTACGAATAATAGTGGACGCTGATTCGAGCAGACACATTGATTTTAAAGATAATTCGCTTCGATAAGCATATTTCGTATAGTTGATGGGTTTTTAATTGCTAACACGCTACTTTTTCGCAGCTTAATGATATCAGAATGGTGTCGTCTAGTGGAGCAGTTGTGCGTGTACGGACGTCACTTACCTGATTTTGAATCGAATGTCTGCCCTTTCAGTTTTTGCTTGTTCAACAAACTCTGTGTTTCGTTTAAAAACATAGATTTATATTATTATCTCAAATTATGCCTTGGACCCAAATATCTTCGGAAGGATGAGCCTTGTAGGAATTGCCAGTTTAGTGCTTAAGTGAGCCAAAAAGTGCGCATACACTTTTATCGTATGATGGCACAGTTAAAGTCTCCATAAATCGATTTTGTCATCTTAAGATACTGAAGGTGCGTCCGATATTTCCTTTCGGTTGACATGGAACGCTCTGACTAACCCGCGAGCAAAAACTTAACGACTCGGAGCGCTCGTCATGGGTTATGTCATGCATGACGCGTGCCCGGTTATCAAATGCGATAACACAATGAACAAGTCAAAAGCGATCGTGCTTTTCCGTAATGACTTTATTTCGTGAACTACTTTTTCGTGCATTTAGGAAAAGTCAAAAAGTTAAAATATGTAAACATTCATTCCGAAAGTAGAGCAAGAGTATATTTATGTTCCTTTAAAGATTCAGTTGATATAGGACATATCTTACAAATAAGGACACAATATTATCACAATTTCGATTTGTTCAAAACCGAAGAATTAATTTTAAAAATAAGTTAGTAGCGACACAAGCATGCCCCTATTTTACTAAAGCTCCATCCTTGAAATCTACAGGAAGTTGGTTAAGTATCATACTGGAGCCGTAGACGACAACTTATTAAAAGTGAGGCGCAGTCACTTTTTCGAATTTCATTCACTGAGCTTTGATGAAATAGGGTTAAGAGACAGAGTGGGACACAAAAATGCACGCGACATGTGCCTGTTCCGCTTTCAGGATATGTTCTACTTAAAAAAATATTTTTTTCGCGAGAATATTTGCTCTTAAATCTCCCCATAGCAAGCATTTTCTTGTCTAAGCAACTGTTAATGCTCACATTGTTTCCAATAGCAAAACAACTCAGGAAAGCGCGACCATTGGTCAGTGATCATTTGCCAGGGGAAAATTCATCATGCAAATTATCGACTGGTTATATTTCTTAGTGTTCATATTTATAAAGGTTTACAGTTAATAGTTTTATGAAGTTTAGAGAGTAATGTGAATGAAGCTGACTGCGTCGTCAGTGCCATAATCATATAGAATGTAAATTTCATCTTAGAGACGAAGAAACATATTTATTACATCGCCCCCTTTTCAGTATTCTGCATCAACTGAACTACATCGAATAATTTTCAGCTATGGATCTCACAACCAGTGTATCACTTTCTAAAACTTCGTCAGGAATTTTTAAAACTGCGCGCGCTCTATGCGTTATTCCAAATGGCACTCTGTTATTGTTTGATAATGAGCAACATTCTTTTGTACAAATAGATCAGAGTACTGGAAAAAACAATATCATCAACACAGAGCAAACGAAAATTGTACATAGACCCTTTAGTGTTGGCGGACAATGCCTTCAAGGGATTACGCGTGGCTCTAAAAATTTCATTCTTGCTTTGGTTTCTGAAAGCTACGCAAAGAAACTTTTTATTGTAACTTATTTATTCAGCGGTAATAAGATTACAGTTGTTGATGAGCAATATGTCAGCATCAGCATAAACACTTCACCAAGTAAAAATACTGATCCAACATTGTTTTCTGTATCAGATGGACAATTATATGTCATCTCTTCGTATTGTAGAGTCAGAATGACGCAATTAGAAACTATAATTAACTTGATTAATATTGGCATTAATGACGAAGGAAAAATTTTTTGCAAACATTTACGAGACAGTCTTAAAATCCCTGGTGATTTGTTTCTTCCATTTATTTTCTCCGGCACCTCATACTGGTTTCGACGAGACGATACTCAAGATCGAAGTTTGGAATTCCTAAAAGTACCGCTTGATGACACTCAGCCAATCGTAGTTGCTACAATAAATAATTTCGAAGATTGGGAATGGAGCGATTTTGACAACCGCATTTCGTATCGAACTCCTTTAAGAGTTGTTGCTGGCAATATTTTTAATTATGCTTACAACAGAAAAATGAATTTTGGTGCACTGCTCTTTTTTAATTTTAAAGAAAAACGTTGGCGAAGGGTGCCAGTCATCATGAACGACGATCATGTCATTGAGCACTGGCCGGATTTAGTCCGATCCGAAAATGGTTCTCTCTTTTTGCATGGAGAATGCAACCTTCAGAATGCCTGTGAGCATAAAGCACACCTATATAACATCGACGCCAAGAAACTGTTCCAGGTGTGTTCTTTTCGTTTAGTTTGTTAAAGACCGAAAAAGATTTATGTAATTGAATTTCCCATAGATATAGCTACACTATAGATGGGAAGATGAGGGAGGGAAAAACTCCTCTTTCAAAGCGTTTTGTGATTTAGACTGGTAAAATTTGGGAGTATTACTGTTTAAGATATAAAGCACCGCTTAATTTATACATATTACAGCTGATAACAGCAGTTAAGCTAATTTGTCTCCGAATTGTTAATGTTACATAAGAATTGCAGGAAGAATCAAATTCATCGGAGGGAAGACAGTCGTCTGATCCTGAAACACTGTTGGCCAAGTTTATAAGTTTATGCCTAAAATGGAAAATAAAATGCGCAGAAACAGTACAAGCTTCCAAGGAGACAATTAGTGAGACTTGTTGGATGATGATTTTGGAAATTCGCGAAGACTATAGCAGACTGAAGCAAGAACTGGATAGTGTTCAATCAAAGGTTATCGATTACGGTTATAGGCAGACTAGTTTGATACGCTAATTGCAGTTGAAAACGAGTCAGCAAGAACAATTGCATCTTACTCAAGAACTTCATGCTGCAAAAGAATTGCGTATGATTCAAATACAAAACATAGAACAACTCGTGAATGCACGAATGGCAGAGATGGTAAAGTTAACATTTCGAGCATAATTACTAATGAACGATGTGTCACGCGTATGCACGTGCTTAGGATCATCTTACACAACAAAGAAGGAGGCCGTACAATTATAGCAGTGTAACTTCAGCAGTGCTTATAGAATTCTATAAGCACAATTGTTGGTTCAATTTTTGACACCTTATTGCGCACGCTTCGCGTGCGCAATAGGGTCTTCTGGTCAGAGCAAATATGTCCCAAACGAGTAAGACGCAGCATGTTTCGCATGGAAGCAGCAGTCTGTAGGCGCTAGAAATGATCGACGCGGGAGTAATTTAGGTCGGTGATTCGAATGGACGCATCAGTTTTTTATGTACATGGCTCATTCGCAGGGAATTTTGCTTCGAAAATCGCACTCTTCACGATTTCTCTTGATTTTTTTCGAGAGTTGAGCAAATTAAGTAGCATAGAGCGTTAGTTTTGATCGCTGAGCACACTTGGGCGTCAAGTTTCGCTCGATTGATCTATTTATTGGCGACTGTGACATCAAAATAGCTGCACCCACCCAAAGGCCCTCTTTAGGGCCACGACTCCGCAGTGGACCACAGGGACTGGAAGCTACCCCTACCCCAAGCTGCTACGAAGAAAAAAGACCACAAAAATCGTCACACTCAATTGTCGCACATTGAAAAGCCTGATACAGCAGCTTCACCTCGCTAAGTTGCTCAGTGACCTTGACACTTATTGCCCTACTCCAAGAATGTCAACTAAGGGGCCAACCAATCATAAGCCCATTAGTAATGTGGGATCACGCGAAAGTTCACTGTCTAAAGTATCAGGGACTAAGTTTTGTTCTTTCTATGAATTATCGCCGAGAATGCTAACATATTTCAAAAACACGTTTCGCATAGCATATTATTGCCTAGCTGTTATCAAACTACCGTTTGGCATTGATTGCACTCAATGGTAGGATGGGTTAATAGATTAGTTGTTAGCTTTCGAATATCCGCTGGTGAGTTTAAGTCCAAAATATTAACAGTGTTTTTGCTCTTTTGAAAACTTTGTATTTCGATTACACGCAAGTACAGTGGAAACCGAATAAGTGCCCATGTTTTGCAAGCCCCATGTGCAACTTTTGAATTGAATCATGTCCGGATTAGTGCAAAAAGTTTTCTTGCGTAATCGATCTGCACTTTCATAGCGGTTTCTACTTTATTTATTACGTTTATTATCTTAATTTTTCCGAAGTCGCAGATATTCTACGGAAGATGAATTATGAAGGAATCAGCTTAGTGCTTAATTGAGCGAAAAAGCGTGCGCGCTCCTTCATCATGATGAATCATGATGAGGCTTCTACTCGTAGGCAGTGATCGATAGCAAATCGGCGCGCCAATCGATGGCAAATCGCCGCCGATCGCAGGCAAATCGGGCCAATCGATGACAAATCGCCGCCAATCGAATCCTTTTTTACATAATGATCTTGTTTACATAATGATCTTGTTTTAATTCTCATGATTCTCATGATGACCGCTATTCATCAAGGATTTCTCCATAGTTGCAGGTCGCAGCTCTACCATTTTACGCGATCTCGCGCCTTCCTCCACCATGTGGCGCCTTCCATCTTCCGCATTGGCGTCAACCATCTAGTGGGTGGTCGACCAAGTCCTCGCTTATAGTCACGGGGGTACCACTCAGTAGCGCGAGTGGACCATCGATTGTCAGTTCTCCTTAGGACGTGACCAGCCCATCTCCGCTTAGAGTTATAGATGTGAGCTACAACATCTCGGACTCCTGTAGTCTGGCGGATCGTGTCGTTAGGGACCTGGTCACGAAGAGTCAGTCTGCACATCCGTCGCTCGATTGCCTGCTGGACAACCCTGAGTGATTCTTCTTCTGTCTTTGTGGTGTTCCAAGTCTCACAGCCATAGGTGAGCGCAGGCAGGATGTGGCTGTTGAAGATGTTGCTGCGAGTCTTCATGTCGATGTTCTTGTTGACAAGTACCTCTCGGCACTTGCTGAACGCTCCCCATGCGGTGCGTTTCATCCTTCCTAGCTCCTGAGAGAGGTCGTTGTTCATGGATGTTGACTGTCCTAGGTAGACATATGAGTCAACCTCCTCCACAATCTTGTTTCCAAGTGTAATGGTGGCATCTCTGCAGAATTTATTCTTCATCCACTGGGTCTTCTTGGGGTGGATCTCAAGTCCTGCCTTGGAGCTAGCTGTGTTGAGGCGATGGAGGGAATCTTGCAGGTCTCGTGGGTCGTGTGCTAAGAGTACAATATCGTCGGCAAAAGCGAGGTACTGTAGCTGCTCTCCGTTGATGTAGAAGCCTCCTCTGAGGTCAGCCTGTTGGATGACGTCCTCGAGGGCGGCAACAAAGAGGTTAGGCGATATGACGTCGCCTTGTCAAACTCCTCTCTCAATTTTGACGTAAGCTGGTTGGAGTAGCAGCTTCACCTGCGTTGTGCAGTTGGTGTTGCATTGTCGAATTATCTCAACATATCCTTCATCCACTCCTTGTTTTAATTATCTTACTAAAAACTATGCTCATTTCATAAATTATGACTTTAAAGCACTTAATGCCGTGTCATCTTTTAATCACAATGCATTGCATAATTTCCTGCAAAATTTTTGAAATGCTAGCGCGTTATTTGATTTTAGTTTCGCTTGACATAAAAACATTAACGGCCATTACTATGAATTTTTAGACGAAACTGAGTACCTACGAGTTGGAAAAAGACTATGCTAGTCGCCCCGTGGCTCAAAGGTTAACTTCTAAATCGACATCCCGTCGCTTGTCGGATGACGAAAAAAGCATTCTGACGAGTAATCTGACAACATTGTGTACTGATCTGAATCCAAATGGTGTTCTGGTCGCCCTTGAGGAAAATGAACTATTTTCTGGTTTCGACATACAAGAGATTAAAGCTGTAAGATTATACAATGTCGCGAACCTAATTGCGTTAAACAGATATGAACAGTTGCCTAGGTCCAAAGTACTATGTATTTATTTTAAGTTTCAGCTCAATTGGATTATCCTGGGCCAAGTTATTAAAAAAACAAATTGTACTCTGAAATCTGCCTGTGTGAGAGTGCGAAATCACGCATTTTTTTAAGTAACGCAAAGTGACGAAAATGGACCAGTATTAAAGAACAGTAAAGGGAATCTAAATTAGAGGTTGCTCTATAAAATGCAAAATAGTCGCACTAAATTTGGTTTTGTATTACCAGAGTTATTTATCACCAAACGTGTTCTATTCAAAACAGATCAGAACTTATAGAATGTTTCGAGGTGAATGGAAAAGAAAGTAGGGCTTTGAAATCAGATAGAAGTAGCTGGGTTTTTTAATTCTTTATACTGCTGAAATCAGCACGGAAAAACAAATTTACACTAAAAGATTAATAATTTAATCCGAGTTCTATGACAAATTTATATATTAATGCCATGATTAACTAACAATCTTCCAAATATTGATAACTGATGAATATTTCTGATCTCCGTTTATTGCTCATACATAAAGCTTTTTAGCAGCAGGCCTGAATATGGCTAAGACAGAATTAAATTCCTAAAGTCAGAGATACTACAAAAAAAGTTTTTTACTGTTGCCATGACATAAGCGCAGTCATAAATTCATTCTCAGTCTTATATAACGTAAAGCAGCTCCATTTTTTAATTTCTGTTTCAGCAAACAACAAAATATGACCGCAATCTTTGTCTTATTCAAACACTCAAGACGAGATCGTCAGATGCACTTTCATTATTTATTAAAGCATTACGAGAAACAAAACAAGAACCACTAGCAGATTTGCTTGAAGAAAACCGTCAGGAATTGTATGGCAATCTAAGAGATACAAAGGTTTTGCCACCATCGGCAGAACGTTACTTGCATCGGAAAACAGCAGAGAAGCACAAAAAATCAGTAGCTGAAGCGAAACCAACTGAAGGCCCTCTTTCGAGAATGAAAAAAAGCGAATTTTTAGCAAATAATTATGTTCTTAAGACTCTTAGAGAGAAAAATATTTTCAAAACGTGTTTGACATTGATTGTGATCATAGTTGCGATACTTATTGCTCAATACTTCCGAACAATTTGATATCGAAAGCGTTTTTGAACATCGATAGATTACATGTCTTTCAATATGAAAAAAGAATTGTATCTGCAGAATGTATAGTATAAAATATGTTGTTCTTTGAGGAACTTTTGAGTTACTCAAAGACGATAGTACAGCCTTTGAATTATTTACACTAACATCAAACATTATGAAAACATGCTCTACATAGCTTACAACCGCCAGACTCAGCGCCCACGACTTACAGGAGAACAGGTATTAGTTTTACAGCTGAAAAAGGGCCGTACCATCATAGGTTAAGGCTGTGCATGCCTTGGGACGTTGATTAAAGAATGTGGAGGATATTCGGGGATTCGATTTCTATAATTTGATGCCTAAATAATTTTTAGATCAGTTGCAAGCGTTCATCTGAACTGATCGGTGTTTCTGATTCAAAGCGTGAAATAAAGTTGTGCAACAGTCCATGCGTTACTCTGCAACACAAATGGGACTAAAAATGGCACAGCGTTGATGTTGCATACGTAGCAAACGTGAGAGTGAGCATAATTTTGCATTCAGAATGGTTCTCGCCCGATTCCCATCTGCGGGAAAGACGGCATTGATTTATGATATAGGAAGCAACTCGGGTTCGAACCGATCCGATGGACTGACTCATGTGGTGACGTTAGTTATCGCGATGACAAGCGAAAAAGTAAGGAATACAGCGTGACTTTGATCAAAATCAAACAGCATGACGTAAAGAATGCACTTCTAACTCTGCGGCATTGGCATGTGCTAAAGATCATACTCCGTTAGGGAATAGTGTTCCATTGCTCTGCAAGGGGTATATGTGATCAGTGGAACAAAGCACGCTCTTTCGTCACCAGTTGATAAGCAATCAAACTTGGACGTTATAAGGCGAGCTGGGTGAATAAAGCCATCGCTCACTCACATTTCAGCACTTCCATACTTTTACTGCCTACTCTTCTAATTCAGCATACTGCTACAGCAATGCCAGACTTATCTACTGTGAAGGTTCTGGTTACCGGAGCGTCTGGATTCCTCGGTCTCCATTGCGTAAAAACTCTGTTAGACACCGGTAAGCATCATATTTCTTTGAATATTAACATTATTACTAAGCAAATTTTTCATCGTGCATTATTCTGCTGCTCTATCAGCTGTACTGATTCTGTTAATTGCTCACAGGAACACTAGTATTTGAATTTAAACCTAAGACGATTTCAGTTTTATCATGAATCGATGAATAGTCACGTATGAATTAGAATGTCAAGTTGTAATTTTATATTCGAGTTGTTAAAATATTTGAAAATAAATGGAACAAAATTTTTGGAACAGAAATGACATAATTTAAAAAAATTCCTATTGTACCCGGCGGCGTAGCAAATAGGTGCTTAGTTAAAAAATCCTTACAAATGACTAGAATATAAAATTTACTTTCACCACAAGCAAGCTAATATGCGATACTCAGTATACTAATAATCAAAGAAAGTAATTTTTGCGAGTCCTGCAACGATTAATTTTAATCAGTTTGCTCAATTCGTTGAGTTATCAATTTGCTTTTTATGTTTTATACGTAACTTTGGCCTAATAAATTAAAAGATTTTTATTCACTTGTTTCTATTCTTATGTTAAAAGAAGCGTGCTTTAGGTTATTCCGTTCGTGGCACGGTTCGCAGCGTTTCGAACGCTCAAAAGGTTCAGCCGGTAAAAGACGTCGATAAACATGGACGATTGGAACTTGTGGAGGCTGACCTCAAACAGCCCAATTCCTGGAAAGCGTAAGAATCTCTCGTTTTACGTCTCAAGCTAAATATTATTGCTTTGCAACTGTCATTTAATCTTGGATATGCAATATTGGTATGGTGCATAATTGTGTTCAGTAGATGGTTAAAGCGCAGGAGATACTAAATACTATTTCCTGACGTCTTTAACTTGTGAGTGCACAGGAAAATAGCTAACGCAGAGCGCATGAATTGCTTAAGAGAAGCTGCAAACATATCCAAATTGTTAAATATATGTGTTATTATCATCATTGTGCTTAAATTTAAACTAAACAATAATTTATCCGTATGAACTGTGTTTACAATGCTGCTTTCGCAATATAATTGCAATTAAATTTCCAAAATCGTTTCAGAGCGGTAAAGGGCGTCGATTACATCCTTCACGTCGCTTCTCCTTTCCCGCCTCCGGGCACAGTCGATGACAGCATCATCACCACTGCTGTTGAAGGCGTACTCCATGTGTTCAAAGCCGCCGCGGCGAGTGATTCAACAGTCAAACGCATCGTTCTCACCAGCTCAGTCGTGGCAATTGCTGGTTAGTTGCGTTTGTCATTATTTATACTCTTTCCGCTTTAATAACTACGATTTTCAAATCCTACAGGACGCTTTTAAGTTACAATTCTAATTCTATGAATAATGTCCTTATTAAACTAGCAATGGTCGATTTTGAAGCTTAGAGAATATGGTTCGCGAGGAAATAACTGGTCCAGGGCCAGTTTCTTATAAATAATGTAAATGTGGATAGTTGAAATATAATTACACTTGTTGCGTTGTTTGACAGAGTCGGAGATTGATTGAGCTTAAGTCCAGTGGTTCAGTGTGTTTAATTCTTCTTTATTCTTTTGGGATGACAACCATACGTTACTTTCTTCTTAGCAGATACAGAGGTCATAAAATTGATTCGCCCACGAGCAGATAAGTATTGTTGTGGAGTTTTCACTGTTGGTAGTTGTCTCCCTTATTTCATGGTTTTATTCTAGCATCTACCTTTGTAATAGAAACAACTACATAATACGGTGGTTCATAGTGAGAGTGAGACAGCTTGGGTGAGCCGACTTTTTCCCCCGAAGCTATAACAAGCGAGTGTTTCAAATTACGGAGTGCAGCTATTTATGCTTGTCTCTCTATGGTATTGCTTACAAAACTGTATGTAAGCACTTATAAACAATGTGTCGCTGGATGGCTGTGAGTTAAGCAAAGTTGAAAGGGCTTGCTCAAATATCAGTTTCTCATAATTCATCAATCGCTTTTCGCGACAAGTATCGTATTTACGGAAATAGTAGTACATGTACAGTCAACTGCGTTTATAACGCCTGCCTCTATAACGTCGCTGTCTTTATAACGTCGGTCTTTGGCCGGTCCCTTGACCGACGTTATAAAAGCAGTTGACTGTACCACTATTTTCCCTTGATGGTCAGGAACATGTCAATCTCAGAGATGCCAGTGACTTCATTGATTGCGATTCAGTGGTCTATTTGCAGCTGTGTTTTAAAGTTTTTTAACTTGATGTTGTTTCGTTCATAGAAATACCATTTTCTGAGTCTTAGTGACGATAGCATATGTTGCGCAGGAGGTTGAGCCAATAATGGTGGTACACTGTCGAGAGAGGGATTAAAATAATAGTGGTACAGCACCACTATTTCCGTAAATACGGTATACCGTTTTATAATGATGAGAAACACTGTTTCATTTCTTTATTCTTTTTCCGACTATATTATTGACTAGTTAAATATTCTAGTAAGCCGACGGTTTCATATATCAGAAGATAGGCAATATTACACTATTTCGACCATTTCGTCGGCGTTTTTCCTTTCGAAAAGCCCCTTTTGTGTCCGCGCGCTCCCTTTTCTCTCAGTCAGACCGTTAGAAAAACACACACACGCATCCGGCCTCGCGATAGTCCCTGCCTGATACCCATCATCTGTCAGTACGGAGGGCAACGGCGAGCTATTCATGAGTCGAACAAAAAGAGAAGGGAACGTTAATCATCGTGGAGATTGAAAGGCCGCGTCAATACTTTAACGTTGTCATCACAAATTCTCCATAATCATACGTATAGCGATAAATGAGCGATGAAAATGCTTCTATTTCAACATTTTACATTTACATTATTTTTATGGAATTAGTCTCTGTGTTTCTGGTTAGATAAAATGAGCATTTTCAGAAGGCCATAAGTATGATCCAAAACAAGTGCTCACCGAAAAAGATTGGACTGACGTTACCAGTAGTCATACGGGATCATATGAGAAGTCAAAGACGCTGGCTGAGAGAGCTGCCTGGGACTTTGTGCGCGATAACAAGGGGCACCAATTCGAATTGGCCGTCGTCAATCCAGGATTCATTGTTGGACCGCTGCTGAGCGCGGTCGAAGGGGGAACAAGTGCTACCGTAAGTTTTTACTTAGAGATTCTGACGCGGCTAGTTTGAACGCGGCTAGGTCTTACCACGAAAACTACCGTTTGACCCTCCAGGGCTACTCGGTCATCTTGCCGTGACACTTATCAAACAAATATGATGAGATTTTATTGTAAGAATAATTAGCCATCAAAGGGGGCGCACTCCAGTATTTTAGAGGATATTTCTAATCTCGTGTGAGCTATCGAGAGTATGAAAGCAGGCGTGTTTTAAGAAATTGAGCTGTATGCCGCGCTATAGTTACTGATAATATCCTAATCTAAAAAATGCCATAATGGACCAAACGCAACAGGCGTATTTGTCTTACTCAATTATATAATTGAATAAAAATATCACTGATACTATCCAAGTTGGTTACACAATTAATGCAAACTTACATTCTTACTCTGCCTTCAGATCATTACACGCTTCCTGCTCAACCAAATGCCAGCAGTGCCCCGCTTAAATATGCCTTGTATCGACGTACGCGATTGTGCTAAGGCGCACGTGCGGGCAATGACAGCTCCTGAAGCCGCTGGACATCGACATATCTGCGCGAATCAGCCTTCCTATTGGATGACTGATTTGGCCACTGATTTGGCCGCCGAATTTCGGCCTCTTGGTACGGTTGCTCTACTTCCTTAGAATAAACTGCGTGATATGCAAGAACATCACAGTAAAAATGAAAGTTTAAGCTGCTCTTCAGTTGACTGAGATTAGAGTTGATATCGGACAACAGTTAAAACGCGCCCTATGTTTGACCTTAACATACTGAAAACATCAAATATAGGGCGCATTCGAAGACCACGAAAAAATTGGGCGTGGTCTTAGTTTTTTCCGTTGATATCTTTGACCTGTGTTTCAATCATTTTAATGTAATGCATTTAACGGCCTCATTTTCTGTCGCTTTCACATGTGAAATAACTTTTTGTCCCATACAAATATAGCAGCTTCATCATGGAGTTTCATGCCATTTCGGTTTTAAAATATATAAGCATCATTGTTTCAGGTTACCCAGTGCCAACTCGTCAAATTCCTCAAATGGTTGCCTGCTTCTTGGGTATATTTATGAAAGATGCCAAAGCAGTTGCACCGCGCATCAACCAGATCATCAGTTTGGACAATTCTCGAGTAAGTGAAGGATAAATTACTGCCTTAATTACATACAAAACCGGATAAGCAGACATTGACCCGGCAAGAGAAAAATGTCCGCTTATCCAGTTTGTCCAATTAAGTGGTCATGGTTGCATACAAATGTCGCATACGGGGCTGGCCAAAAATGCCTGCTTATCCGGTTTTGAATGTACATTACTTAAGTAGACCATAGGTAGTCACAATGTGCGGTATAGCGGAATTCGTATATACAGTCAAAACCGGATAAGCGGAAAAACCAGATATGTGGACATTTTTGGCAAGCCCCGTGTGCGACATTTGTATGCAACCACGACCGCTTAAGTGGACAAACCGGATAAGCGGACATTTTTCTCTTGCCGGGTCAATGTCCGCTTATCCGGTTTTGTCTGTACCGGTAACGGGGTGACCGGCCTAAATTACCGATACACGTGAAATTGATATTAAAGAATTCTACTGTAATTTTCTATATGAAGAGAGTCTCTTCTCTATCCTTTTACTTTTGCTCTGCGCTTTATATTTATGCTCCACAACCTCTTTCATATAAAACATCGAAAGCATACACTTATTCTCATACATTTCTCAAGCCTTTTTTATTTTAGCTGCGTACGGTGTTGGGCATGACCGATTTGACTCCTCAAAAGAAGAGCGTCATTGATATGGCTCACA
>NIUQ01000799.1:0-40299 GCA_002796945.1 Plectus sambesii
ATGGTTCAGCCGATGGCGCAGCCACAACTGCAACAGCAGCAGTCGTGGCCGAATCCGTTCGCATCGAGCGCCCCGATGGCGACAATGAATCAAACTCCGGCCGCCCACGCTTTCCCCACGCCCGTCGCTGCGACCAAAGCACCCGCCCCTCAATCGGTGCGTGTTCATTTTGAGCGAATGCGTTCTCAAGTTGGAATAATGACGAATTGCAGAAAGCGGCGAACACTTGGGCCGACTCGATGTCGAAAGTGAACATCGATCTGGGAGGTTTGGGACTGTCCAGGCCGCAGATGAAGCAGAGTGTGTCGCTCAATCAGATGCAGCAGAAGCAGCTTCAGCAGCCTACGACTCCGATGGGTAATTAAAGCGACTGAAATATTTCGATCAAATAATAATTGTCAAATTAAAAACTGAAATGGTCAAC
Organism: Plectus sambesii; assembly: GCA_002796945.1. Lineage (NCBI taxonomy): Eukaryota > Metazoa > Nematoda > Chromadorea > Plectida > Plectidae > Plectus > Plectus sambesii. The sequence continues at coordinate 425 of NIUQ01000799.1, forward strand.
ATTTCCCGATCAGTAACAAGAAATCTCGCCAGGAACCATAGTTGACAAAGATGAACTCGCTTTTCTGTGCTTGAACTCTGTTTTTCTCCAGGAATAATAGTCGTTTCTTGGTTTTTACGCTCGTAAATTGATAGAAGTGCTATCGACTCTCGAAGCAGGTTTGCTTTATTCAATCTATGATTTCTTGTTAGTGATCGGCAAATTTTGTCTATGTCTCAGTGAATATTTCGCTTGTAGGTTTCAACGCATTTGCAACTCAACCAATGACGTCACCGTCCGGTGCCGCCTCATCCGCATTCCCATCCGGCGCCCCATCGCACCCAACCGGCGGGCAGCAACCGTCCAACTTCGACTTACTGATGTAATAACTGACACTATGCTTTGCTCCTGTACATTCTAGGCTTTGGCTTTTCTGTTGCGGATGAAATTTATATCGGCCTCTATTATTTCTGAAAATGGCCGCTATAGGTTCGTGGACTGAGAATGGCACTTGCAAACGCTGTCTGGGGACCGATTTCACATAGCTGCTGTCATGGCAACAGTTGCAAACGCATTTGTAGCGAGCGCGCTGATTGGTCGATTTTGACATGGGTGGAGACAGGGTCTTGTCCAACAGACAGTATAAGGATCATTCTCAGTTCACGAGCCCTGTACGACCGTGTTCAGTCATTATAGCGGCCGAATTAAATAGCTCCTTTTATATTATGCTCCGCTTGCTTCGATGAGGGGACGGGCTATCTTTGATTGGTTCCATTTCTCGCTGATGACTTCTTAAAAGACGCATTGTTTGCAACTGTTTGTTCGTACCGCGTGCACACAGACCTATACAGCGGCAATACTGTCGTATGATGTTGACATCATACTGATATAGGCTCTGATGATTTTAATTTGGCGTTCTCTTATCAACTGGCTCGTTGCCAACTGCTGCTTGCTGTGCGAATAGCGACAATCAACTCGTTCGAACGGGCTGAATACATGGCAATGCGCGCAACAAAACATTACCATTTATTTTATCACTTTATTATTGTACGATTTTTGTGGTCGTTGATGCTGTCTGGTAAATTGTGTCGCCTTGCTGCCGATCTACGGTACTAACGGTTGGTGATTGCCGATGTGCGAGTGTGAACTTTCCTTCTACTGGTGATCGGTTGCTGTCCACTATATGCTGTTCGTACTGTGAGAGTTATACGACCAGTTGACCGAAATGCTTTCGTCTTCTTTGTTTATTGTTCACTCATCCGCCCACTGTTACTTGACACTCTGCAATGCATTATTACGCGAAGGTTTGATCAGCTTACCTTTTAAAAGACAATCAACCGTTCGTCTCAAACTGTCAAACGACGCTATTATTGTTCAATTTTTTCCGCGGTGTTTTTGTGCCTTTGCTGTGGAGAAGCGTCCCCATACTCTGCTATGGACTAAACAGTACCAATAAACTTGGCTCATTGCCATCATGACACATCACCTCTCACTTGTTCTTCATGTTTGACTATTCTGCTGCGATAGTTGAAACATATTTCAGTAGTTGAGCATATGAGTTCGAGCTTGGACTCTTCCAATGGAAAAGGCAAAAGAAGTCGAGATCGAACTTTGATGTCATGCGCCTAAGCGCAGACCTAAAATTCGCTCCGTTGCATATGCATATCCGTCGATATTCGTACATCAACGATGAATACCACTTCAAAGAGAGTTTAAAGTAGAAGTCTCTACGAGTACACTCTCACCAACCAAACGTTTCCTGACTAATGTTAAATGCAACAAGTGATAATTACTATGCTCCGATTGTATTGTTCTTTTATTTTGTGGATTATCTGTTCTTTTCATCAGATTATCAATCTAATATTTGTGAAAAAAGTGTTAAGAAACCTTTTGATCATCTCCTTACCTACTTAATGAAGTAACGCAGGAAAAGTTTATCATCGCAATCAACGCAGCAAGAAATTTCTAACAAAACTGGGTGCACACCGCAAAAAATAATACATCGAACGTTGTATGTCAAGTGGTGTTTACAAAACAACATATAATGAATACCCGAAAGTGACTGATGCATCAGCGTGTTCAAATATGCTCCATTCGGTCTATTTGATCATACATGTCGTCCCAGCAATGCAATCCATTTCTACTCAAGTTTAGGAGAGTATTTTCACCGTGCAATTTTCAACAATGCATGCATCTTTGACTTCCACTCTTCACATTTTATGTCCATCTGGAACTTGCTTTGAGGAAACAAGCGGCATATTCAGACTGCACACCAGTGAAAGCATATTTTTAGACTAAATACTACTGTCATCAGAGCTTTGTATAGCTGATAATGTGCGTAGTTTCAAAGACAGCGAATCAATCTGACTGTGAGCGATTAATTCTGACATTTTGATGCTGCGAACGATCGTCAAAACATCTTTTGTAATATCACTGCAAAGCGATTTGCATTGTTAATTTGCTAAAGTTGTTATTTGCTGTGAATGTTAATAAACTGAGCGAAAAGCACTGAAGGATGATAAATGACTTTCAATTAGTCGAAGGATGAGCGTCATTTACCTGTTTCTACCTACTCGCTAAAACGCGTAATAATCCTCGCGAATAAAGCGGTTGTGTATGAACTTGAGCCTTCACTCGCTAAACGTGTCTGGATCGTGCGACTCTAAGACAAGCTAACGAGACCTTTTGCGCAGTTCTAAACCAGTTCCAGCTACGTGCCTGCACTCATAAGTACTATTTTTTATCTGCTTTGAAATAGTATAGTCCTGCGAGCAATGAGTGTTTAGATTTCGTGAACGTGAGAAAAAGAAACTGAGTTGATTTTCTCAGTTTACAGTTTCCAATCGTCTTCCACCATTAGGGTGATGGTAGCGAGAAATTCCTAATCAAAAATCTTTCAAAACATTGCCAAAGCTATGACTAAATTGTCTTCGTAGAATTGAGTCACCCAACACGTTAAATAATTCTTGACAATATGATTATTAGAATACTATGCTTTATAACTTTATTGAATTATTCCCTATAATTGCGGATCACTTCTAGACGATATGGAGCCTGACGCCGATGCTTGTAGCGCTCTTTCCATTTTTAGAGGATCTTCATATCACCAACAGCGTTTGCACCCAGCAGTTATCGTCATGGAATCGGGAGGAAGCCATCACATTTCTCCAATTCAGCCAAAGCTTGTGGTGAACCATATACTAAATAGTCTTGTCAACCTAAAGATCGGCCCTTCGAGTCGCTCATTGAAATCAGTATCATCATGGCTGTTGAAGAGTGTTTTTTGGTTTGCGATCTATCTTCTGAGCAGCTTTCTGACCATAAATTCGTGTGTGAGTTTGCTGAACGACTATTCAAGTGCTCCAATTCTGACGCGCGTGACGGCTAATATGGCTAACGTGGTACCGCTGGCTAATTTAACGGTTTGCGTGCCCTTCAATGCGACACTGATGTTTCCACTTAACTCATCAAGCGCAGCACCATATTCCGATGCGATAGAAGATTTCTTTTCGAAAACTATCGTGAGCGGTAGATTTGATACAACTAGTTATATCAAGGAATGGAATAATTCCATAGAAATGATCTCCAATGAGATGCTTTTCATCCTTCATAAATACCTTACCGTCATGCATGAGGCAGAATATTTGCGCGAAGAGATCGAGAATCCGTTCAACAATTCGCTCTGGTACGAGGAATCGGATCAAAAATATGCTTTGTTGAATATTACAGTGCCACGAATTGAACAAATGAATATTACAACTGATGAAATCAAAAATGTTTTCATTGAATATTTTAAAATTGGCTCTACTGAGCTTCAAGGAGCTAGCACGAACAGAAACTCAGACGGAGTTTTGTTTTGCATATATCGCGACAATTACGATTCTGATCAATGCGATTTTTTCGATACAATATCTTATCTGGATCAAAATCAAATTTGTTTCAATGTTTATAATATGACGCTTCAAGCTAATGACGTTAATTTAAATTATATACATGTAGAAATCAACGATCGTTCAGAAGCCATCAAAATGTCTGGTAGGAAAATAATATTCAACTTCAATGAAGATGCGACACCGCTAAATTTTGCTGCTGCTGCAAATGAAAGTAGTATCATTGAAATGATAACTTATGGTCACAAAAAAATGTATATTGATTATGAGGTAAGAACCTCGACAGTCACTATCAGTTTCCGTTATAATAGGTAGGCGTCCCAGAACGTCTTAAAAGTAAATTCGATATAAAAGCTTACTTGATCAAATTTTGAAGAAAATGTCAGTCGGGTTTTTTCAGTTAAAAGCTTAAAACTAAACCTGAAAACTTCTATTTGAAGATGAAAATTTTGATCGCCAACTTCAATTACAATGCATTAGTTTACAATGAAGCAATAAAACAGACCCATTCTTACTCATTTTTAGAGACAAAATTTGTCACTACTTTTTTAAGTTTGCTCATGTTTGAATTATCGTGAAGATAATGGTAAGAAGCGAAGATATCACAGCTCTAGTAACAGCTGGGCTCGGAACAATGAAAAATTATTATTTTCATAAAAATTTCGGGGGCTTTACTTGACATTTCGGATCGGGTCGACGGCATACTGACGCATCTTATCAACTTTCTGACAGAACCTCTAGAAAAAAGGAAAAATGCATACTTTTGTTCGTCTTCAAACAACTAAAAGGTGCGACTGTTCTCTACTATATGATATTGCTTGCAGGACGTTTATCGTGCGCTACCACGAATGTCAAACGGAACATTGAGCTGTTCGTACCAGAGCCGTCGAGAATGTGAGGAAAACTGTAGGAGGGACCTCATAAAAGGAATGTGCAGCTGCACGCCTGTTACTTTTACGAATGGACAAAGCGACAAAAATAAATGCACATTTACGCATTACGAAAAATGCCTGAAGTACTCCGGCAATGAAGATGAAGAATGCCGAAAGAACTGTCCTGTTAGTTGTAATCAAACGAACTACAAAATAAGCAAACCATATAGGTCTGAATCCATTTGGACACCCTACTTATTCTTCGCCCTCAGAATAGAGCTTAATAAATACGACTATTTAATTTATGAAGAGGAATTCAAGTGGACATTTACGGATCTTATTTCTGCTATTGGAGGGGCGTTAGGAATTTGGCTTGGTATTGATTTCATTGTTCTGATTCAGTTCATATTCACACTTATGGCGAAGGTTTTCCTCAAAGTTTTGTCATTGGCTAATTTGGAGGCAGCAACGAGCGAAGATAATCAATTTAATTTCAACGATTCAATAATTAAAAAAGTTTTTACCGCATTAAACATTGAAGTTCCACCGCGATTTACGCGGGTGTCGCGTATCATGTGGTTAATTGGAAAAGGTCTCTGGGCGATAATTTATCTTGCCGGTGGCGTGTTCACTGCAAAATTTTGTTTCCAGCTGGGTAAGCAATATGTAAGCGGTGAGATGAAAACAAGTATGCACGTATCTTTCAACAATTCGATCGCATTGCCTCCTGTAACCCTCTGCCTCAGACAAAACATATACTATTATAACATTAATCCCAGTTTTGCGCCGTCAAGCAACTATACGGATGCATTAAGTGACTATCTAAACCAAAAAAATATCAGCAAAGAAAACATTCTTGAATATGGTAGCAATAATTCTAGCTGGCCACCTGTAATGGTGTATGCAGTTTACAAGTACTTGAGCGTCTTATATTCTTATGAGTACTATGATGCAGTTGACTATCCGTCAGATGAGTGTTTGTATCCAATCAATGAATGGCAAAAACTACTTTCCGCCAAACTTTACTACTGGGATAGTTGGAGTTTTGAATACTGTGGCAATTACACGAATGATACAAATTTTAATGCTGATGATTCGCGGGATTATCCTGACGCTTATTTTACATGTCAAGGTACGTTCATAAAATCAGGTTGTAAAACTAGAGAACAAGTTTGACGCATTTATCATCAGGTTACACTGCCACATACAGTGCTTTTACAACATTTTTATCGATTACAGTTATTTAATTTGTTCCAAATTCCACCAGTAAATTTTTCAATAGAATAGTTTTCAAATACTGTAAAGCAAAATACTTTTACTGCAACATCATCCCAAAAATAAACCGATTTCCTCGCCCTTGAACTGCGACTTCATTCTATCACAGTTTTTGTTTCAAGCAAGGATTTAAAAGATAGTTTCTATCTGTGACCGAAGCAGGATCTCCGATAGGTCACAGAAATGAAAGTTTGATTGCAATCAAGAGAGTGCTTAGAAATTTCGATCATTTTGAAAACAAACCAGATATTATCCCACTTTTAAATAACTTTTATCTTATAATGCGGGACAGCAGATATGTGTATACTCGCAAATCATTTTCATACAGTTCGATTAATTATACTGGATGCTCAAAATTAAGAATTACGAGATTTCAGCTCAACTGACGACGGCACATGACCTGGATTGCGCCAATGCTATCGAAAATGTTCTGATACCGAAGCTTACGGAGCTCAATATAACAGTTCAAGAATTGCGCCAAAAAACTCTTTATCAACTCAACAGCGACGCTCAACTAACGTTCCGTTTTTTTGGTTCTAATAAAAACGCTGTAATTAATAACTTACGAGCCACAGCTTTCGGTCTTTATTTCTACTGTATGCACATTCCTCTGGACAATTTCGAAATAACAAGCGAAAAAGATTACGCTGAGATCGCTATAAAAGATAATAAAATATTAGATGAAGAAGATTTCGATCCAATTTTCTTTACATTTGATGCAACATTCGCTGCTCTTGGTAGTTCCTTTACTCTTATGGATGAAGAAAAAAGAGAAGAGACTGAGGTCGGATATGTTTACGGAATGAGATTCGGCGAATCGAGAAGTTTTTCCTTGCGAATCAATTACAAAATGACCTTAGAGCCGGATTCAAAAAAATGCTCCAACGTCGAGAGTGTGAAAGAATTGGATATTCAATATCGTATCCAGTATTTTGAGGAAATGTGCAACTGCTCACCAACCAGCTGGCCGGAGCTACTACCTTCAGCAAGTAGAATGTGTACGCTACAAGAGTATACAACATGCCTGATATTTGATGAGAGCAGTTGGTTTTATACCAACCGGAACGACAAAACACGCTTGCCTTGCGAAAAGATTAAAATGGATATTAAACCAAGCGAAATTTACGATCTTGAAACTAATTTGACGAATACGTCGATTTCGCGTATACGAATTCGTGTTGAAGACTTTGTTTATCTGGCAATTAAAGAAGAAATGACAATGACTTTCGTACAATTCGTCGTTGCCTTTGGCGGTACGTTAGGCATTTTGCTTGGCCTCGACTTTCGGTACATAGCTTGGCTCATTTTCACGCCTCCATTCGTCCTAATAAGTCAAGCTTTGAAAAAATTACTCCTCAAGAAAACATTCTTTTTGAAGTCAATGAAAAATACAAGACTAAAATATGTAATTAGCTCTAAATCTGCGCGTTTAATAGCAAGTATTTTAAATCAAGATCTTTCAGATATTCTAAAACTAAATAAATTTGCATTCATTACAAAAGTGTCTAAAAACTTTTATTGGTTATTTTATTATACAGCAGGAGGAATATTAACTTTCCTGCTGTTATTATCTGTGGTCATTAACTATATGCGTAACGTCAATGCTAAAGTAAAACTAGAAACAATGAGAAACGAATCCATTTCACTCCCTTCACCAACGATCTGCTTGCCTTTTGTCCCTTTCAAAATCGATTCTGATCATGGAAAAAGCAATATTGATTCCATGAGCTTTGTTCAAAACTATTTCTCTGACAAAAAAAAGGTTGCCTTATTAAATGATAAATGGAATCATGCATTTATAAATTATCTGCACTCTTACATAGTGCAATATGGAAAATACGAATGGTTTTCTTTTGATGACCTTCCAAAAAATATGGATCATCTTGCGTTCGTTGACGTAGTGGACAACATGACAAATATAATGGACATAACATTTGAACAACTGAGAGAAAAATTTGGAAGAGAAATAGCACAAATTTATAATCTTAATATAGCGTTCTATGCAAATGCCTCGAACGATACTACTGCAAACTTAAGCATATCTGTTTACACATTGATTGTTGAAGAATCGAAAATCTGTTACAAGCCATCGATGGAGACGCTGACATTTAATTCTTCTTCTGATTATTTAAAAATTACTGCAAATGGGACACTAAAAGGCAAGCCAGGAGAGTATTTTGCTCAACTGGCACCTGTTACTATCGATTTAAACGGTAGAAACACAAGCAAAAAAGGGGCGACTATTCTTGACGCGACAGTGTCGGGAAGCTTTAGCAAAAGCACGACTATTGCGCTTGAGATCGACACAATTATCAAAGCCTATCCCATAGTTGGCGGAGAAATGCGCTGCTCGGATCTTCTCCCACTCTACCAGTGTCGCAGTTCTTGCGTTGCTGAAGTCATTCAAAATACCTGTAAATGCTTACCACGCACAATAACTGTGACGACATCATCTTACGAAACTGTCCAGTTTTGTACTCTTGCTGACTACAAAAAATGCAATTTAACTTTACAAAGCGACGCATTCCCTTGTCTTGATGGCTGCCTTGAACCGTGCGAGAGAATAAGATATAGTAAATGGAGTAGTATAACTGAATCGTCACTGGAAAGCAGCAGTCATGCAGAAGTTTACCTAAGAATTACGTCATTCAAATATCAGTATATGGAAGAACAGTTAACTTATACGACTGAGGAATTTATTGGAGCGATTGGAGGCGCACTTGGCACATTTCTCGGACTGAACATTCTCATGTTCATAGAATTCTTTTACGCCCTATTTATGCGCCTGTTTGATATTTGTGTGACGAAAACCTGGGCGATAGTTCAACCCATGCCATAATTGGACGACAAAAGCGATGAAGTCTCGGCATTAACTGAAATTTGACTACAAACTGATCATTACTGGGAACGTTTGAGCGTGATTCTTGTTTTGTTTGAATGTTTCGCAAACTTTGCACTTTGTGTATTCGTATTTTGACCTGATTTTTTGCGATAATATGCGGGACACATTTGTTACTATTGCTTTATTGGCTAAAATCTTGCGCTTTATTTGTTGTGCGCATGTGCTTTTGTGTGTGTGTGTATATGTGTGTTTTCATATTCGATGAAGGTTAACTTTTTTTCATAAGTGGCAGACACATATGGCCACTTTCGCAATCGACAGCGTCATGCACCATTAGCAAAATATCGTAGAGGTCAAATTCTGGAGCCAGGAGCCAAAACAGTGTGCCAAAGCTCACCAGTGCTTTCCTTCGTAAGTACTGTAGTGAGCCATGAGATCGGGTAATCAAGTCGAATCCACAGATCACAGATACAGGGCTCTGTGCTAGAGTACGAGGTATTCTGGAAGGGTGACTCTGAGCGTGTTCAGAGTGAAGCAGAACTCTTGCTCTGAACCACAGGAACTATTCTTGAGGGTTACGACAGCAGAACACGCAGCAACAATGATTGGTATTTCAGATAACTTCGAAATCTGATCTCAGTAGCTTATTGCACGACCATTGAATGGAAATCCACGATTTTGAATTTTTGTATGAATGATTACTGCCTTTAGTCATTCCAGCATTTTATTAGCTTTATGAGTAGACAAAATCAAATCGGACCAATCAGTTAAGTAATAACAATCAGCCATTCAATCAGCAATCTGAGTAGCCTGAAGTTCGATACTGCGGTACATTCGCCGATTAACTGCCTCGCATGCACTCGCAATCATTACAGCCAGAATTTCAGCCATATTTCAGTAACAGGTGTTCCACCTCATCAACCGTTTTGAATTCATTTTTGATACAATTATTAATTCATTTGAAGATAAAAGTTCTTTTATTCATCGACCAAGTTTAGATGTCAAATGTGAAAGAAAAATAGCGTTTTATTTGCGCGCGTAATGCAAGAAATTAGTCGCACGAAGGCGCAAAATCGTACGTTTCCGTTCGAAGTTTGTAAAATGAGCCCAAATCCTCATTATAGAAAATTAAAAAATATGCCAGAAGGAACTTTACAGGTGCAAAAACAAAAATACAGAATAATGTGAAATTGTGAAATCGATAGAAATCTTCCCAGGCAAATACAGCAGTCTATCTTGCATCACTGAAGTCGTTCGACCGATAGCGAACCAGTAGCTCTGTGCAAGTATATGCAAAACTTAATCACAATATGCTTCCGATAGGCAATCACTCTCAAGTGTTGTCAATCGAAAAGGCGCTTGCCGAAGGTGAAGTGGCCGCATTTAATCACAACTTGGTTTTCGACACGCAGTCTCGCCGGTCCTGCGCGTCGTCAACGCCGTTACTGATCCGTGTCACTCTCAATCCTCTCATGCGGTACCAGTGGGACGACGTACAGGAAGTAGAATTGGCCATTTAGAACACACATTCAATCAACCGTAAGTTGCTTTGTGTAAGTCGACACTCTTTGCAATGCATATTTTATCATAGAAACTTTGGTCGCCCACCCCAATTAGTAAAGGAGAGATTGTCATGGCCGTAGCAATCGCCCAGCGCATTTACTTGCTGTCCGATTCATTCTATGACGTTTCTCTTGTCATAATCTTGTCAAAACGTCGCCTACCTGACTCATGCAGCGTGTCAAGGTGTCCAGACAGAATCAGAAAATATATGGCTTATTGCTTTTACTCACAGCTCTAAATTTAGTCGGTTATTAGATCGCGAATAGAAGTTATTTGTCAGATGACTCAACTCAGTAGGCGTTTCTTCAATGCTTTTCCTTCTGCGAAGCCGTTTGTTTCCGTAGACCGGTGTTAATACGTTAGTGACTAATGATGGAAAATATTTCAACCGAGTGGGCTAAAGTGCCAACTGTCGCTTACTACCAGGTAGTAATCAGTCATAATTATTGTGTACACTACTACTTCCTCAACAGAAACTGCGCGTGTCCTCTTCCAGCAGTACATAGTAATCTCGTTGGCTGTAACGAACAGAATGTAGGAATAGTTACGGAAGAAGTACATCGGTTGATCTGTAAACTGAAGGGGTCACTTTTCGAACGAAGCCAATGATCATCAGCTGTTGGGCTGCCAATATGTTCTCTTAATATGCTTCAGCAAAGACGTGTCGCTGACGTTGACGTTGACCTTCATAGAATTTGCCGCCTTGGCTCGGAGGCGGCGGCCCATTATTGAAAATGATAGCGTCGCCTTGAGCGACAGTTAAAATAAGACGGTAACAAATAGCAGGATATGTTTACCTTGGGATGCCCAAAGTTGCGTCCACGCAGAAGTTCCCTACGTCAAAGAGTCAACGAAAGCGCGACAGAATAACATGATTGCAATTTTTAACCACCATTCTTGTGTATTCTACAACTGGATTATGGCAGATGATCGAACAGAGCCTCTGAAGCTCTGAAACTTCGACTTGCCTTGGAAGCGACGCATTTTTAGAGGACTCTAATGCTTCGAACAGTTATTAGATAAAAATTATGTTGGAATGTGGGCTTGATATTCTACAGAACAAAGTTGTTTGGCAAAAGGACAGACTAAAGTGACATAGACTAAATGAACGTATATCAAATAAAGGCCAGTTATGACTGAGATTACACACAAATGTAGAATGATCTACCGCGAGATCGTCAAATTTCGTCACCATCTTTCAATGCTTAATAGATCCAGAGAGCTTTGTTATTCAGAAATGTCTCTAGAGGACGTCTAGACCATTTCCATATTAATAAGGACATTTTCCAAGTCAAAGAAAACGTTTTCCAAATCATATTAATAGGAAAAATGCTCTTCTTGATTTGGAAAACGTCCTTATTGAATTGTAAAGTGCCCTTTTTAAAGCGGAGGCGGTATATCTCAGAGGGGGCTCTAATTGAATGAGGGCACTATTCGGCCATATATGTTCTGTTAGGCGGCGTTTACAGGAGATACAGGCATTATACCAGAATCATGAACACAGACATTGGCGGAGAGATTTGCGATTATGGTAGTGCAGTGAAGCGATCAGCGCGTGCGTCAGAACGGGGCTTGGCGTGGTAACAGCGGCGAGGTGAGTGGACCTGAGGGCGATTATTTTGGTCGGAGCGCTTGATTTGCTGTGAATTTTCGCGCTTAGATGGTTCCGTCTGAACGGTCCGGCGAGGCGGGGCCGACGCCACGCGCGCGACGTCGTCGCCGTCGCCACGGGCTTCACCCCCCGCTTCCCCTCTCGCTATAAAAGCAATATGCCCGCCTTCCTCCCTTCACTTCTCTCGACCGCCGCCGTCGCGCCCGTTCGTTCGTCCAACCGCTTACCGTAACGACTGTGTCGATTACGTCAATTATTTTGCCATGCACCCCTGTTCTGCTCTGCCTCTTTTGATTGCCGTTGCATGGGCGGCCCCCAACAAGGTAAATTGTCCGTACGTCTTCCGTCTTTTACCGTTCATGTTCGTTTAGCGACCTGCCGACGTCGGCCAACTCGATGAAATCGCCCGAGAACTTGATCAAAGTCCGTTGATGCTTTTCATGGGGTCGATTAAGACTATACTAACGAGCGAACGTAATTGTAGATGAGCTATTGGAGAAGCCGTTCGTTCGATTTACGAATGTGGCAGAGAGTGGCAAAGTGGTAGCGGGGCACCAACTGCAGTTGTCGTGCGAAGCGATCGGTATCCCGCCGCCGGCGATCAGCTGGACATTGAACGGCGCGCCGATCGTGCAAGGACTCCACGACAATGATCGTAACCTTGTCGAGAAGGTTCAGAACATGGGTCTCACCACCATCCAGAACGGCGTAACAATCTCCAGACTGTCGCTGCCCTGTATCGACGAAAAACACGAAGGTGTATTCGCTTGCGTCGCTGACAACGGCTTTACGCAAATCGTTTCCAAGGCGGTTGTGGAGGTCAGCCAAGGTTGGTGATCTCAATTTGTAGAGGCGAACGGATATGTATAAGAACATGAATTGTTGTACAGGTGTCGAGCCAGCCCGGTGCGATAAGGCGAAGAAAGATGAGAGTGCGGCACAGATTTACATGTGGACAGATGGTCGGTTCGAGCAAACGGGCGCCGCCGCGCAGCTGTACTGTCGCGCCAAAGGCAGCCCCACCCCCGTCATCAGTTGGCTCGACGTTGAACACAACCCTATCACCGCCGATCAAACCTTTGAGGTAATTAGCGGTCGTCAGTTTTTGCAACTATAATAGTTGGCAATTATTCAATTTTAGCCCTTGCCAAACGGCGATCTCTTGATCAAATCGGCAGGCTGGGACCAGATTGGCGTGTACACTTGTATAGCGAAGAATGCGCATGGCGAAGACAAGGCTGAAATATTTTTCTATCCGACAGAAGTAAGCAATTGGCGCACAAACATATATCGGTAAAGGTCAACTTTTCTTGTTTTGCAGAAAGAAGACGTCGCTGCGAAAGTGTCCTAAACGGGAAGTAGCGGTGGCGTGCTGGGCCTTTGTCCAACGACTGATGCAGCGCTATTCAGTTTTGTTTCCATATCTTGTCACTTGAAGGATCTCGCGAGAGGCTGCACATCCATCTCTCTCGTCAAACTGTACTACATACACCGCTCATGATACAGAAATAGATTGCTAATAATCGCGATCGACCTTGTTGTTGGTGTCTTTTTCGAAGCAACAATGCTGTTTATCCGGAACTGAGCATTTCCGCTGTGATTGCACCTTTGAAGTGTTGCCATCGCGTGCACAGCCCACTCCCTTTCTTTCCTCTGCCGCGCGACGTCATTCGTCTTACGCTCCGGGTATACTGTATTCATTGGTTTAGAAACGANGTTGCCATCGCGTGCACAGCCCACTCCCTTTCTTTCCTCTGCCGCGCGACGTCATTCGTCTTACGCTCCGGGTATACTGTATTCATTGGTTTACGAAACGATATTTGTATTGTCATGCAAGCCTCGTTCTGGTAGATTAAGACTGCGCTGATGATGATGATGATGGTTACGAAGAATAAATAGCGTGCATATTTATTTGATCGTCGTCGTGCGATTATATGGAGCACAGGCAGACAAAATGACGTTACTTTTTGAGGAAACTGCAGAAAACTCAGCATGACTCTCTCTTTTCCCGTCTGTCTGAAACGTCACTGAACATGCGCGCTCACCGACTCTCTCTGTCCTTTTCATTATCGAACCGTCTCAATGCAGTACGAAAAAGTTCATAGTCATTCTCGTTTACTCAATAATTTAACAAAGCGTTGCTGCATCATCCGCCCCCGTCAAAGTCATTGGTGCGAGCGCCAACAACACCGATCGAAAATCTTTGTTCACTCAGGCGAATGTCAAGTGCGCTCGTCGCGTTCGAGAGCGACGCTGACTGCGCGAAACGATGCGATACTGTATTGAAAAATTGGATAGTGCAAGCAGTGGGTACGTAGCTATCGTATCTGATCAGTACCGACTACGCTTCGCCTTCATCTTGCTGCTGCTGCTGCTGCTCTTCGTCGGCTCGCCAGACGTCCGCCTGCGGTGCATTAGGGTCTGGGCGCTGATCGCTTGTGTCGGCGTCGTTGTCGGCCTGCAGAAGCCGATATAATTTCGTCGGTGGGTGGTATCGATAGCATGCGATCCAGTGACGCAATCGGTGTGGATATAAACAGCGCTAATCGGTCGTTTAAAAAAAGGTCCGCTCACGGGGCGGTCTCAGGATGGACAATTCATACTTCCCGATAGATATATATATATATATACACTACAGTATGATATAACGAATACGCGCAATACTAAAATTCATGCTTACAGCTTCGGCAGCCTTGACCAACTCTTTTTCCAACTCCCACATCTTCTCCTGCGCCTCTTTCTGCATTCGCTCGAGGCGCTCCAATGTGACCGATTTCAGCGGCATAAGTTTCGGTTTGCAAAGGACGGGGTTAAGCGCCTGCTCTTGGAATAACAGCCCAGTCATGGGCATCACTTCTCTTACGCCGCTCATTTTAACAAAATGACTATCAGCACTAAACACCTTAAAACCGAATTCAGGCGATCTGTCTCGATTGTCATGTTGCTATGGCAACCGTCGCGCGTCTAACGTAGGTGCAGTGCGATCAATAAAACGAAGTCACAGCTTGCTTTACTACGATTGATCAATTATTGCCGACATATGCACGTGTGTGAAACTGCTGGTCGTCGATGATGTTCTACCAAACGACAAGAAGCGAGAACAGATAGATAGATAAATGCTGATAGTACAATCCTAACCGACAGCTAGTGGAAACGTAGGCAAGAATAGAAGAGCGTGTGCAAGATCTCTCTGTTGGCATTTGCCGCCGATAGAGCTATTCGTTGTGAGGACGCCACACTGGTCATCGAGCTAGTTTAAGCTTTAGCGGCGGCTTTAGGGGCGGTCGCTGGTGCTTTAGCGGCGGGCGCTGGTGCTTCTGCTGCGGGAGCTTCTTCTGCGGCAGCGGCTGGGGGAGCGGTCTCTCCGCGATCGAGGTTCTTGCGCAGCTGCTCGAGCTCGTCGTTATCGCGGCGGCCCCACTCAGCTGGCGGACGGCCAGATCCACGCAGTACCTTGACCGGTGGCGGGCGCTTATCCTAAACATCCACTAATCACTACAACTCCGAGCTAATGTGACCATGTTGCTAGCAGAGCAACGTTGTCCATTGCAGCTCGACGTGTCTCCGTGGCCGTTGAGCGATTGTGTCCTTGTGCACTGCTCTTGTATGCTGTCTATCTCCACCGATGATAAGCGTGATTTATCAGAGCACGAACGAGATAGTGAAACTTTGAATCGAATCAAGTGAACTGGTTTTGCCTACTAGCCGCCTACTCGTACGTCCATCTCACTGTCTATAGGTGTTTGTGTCAGTTTACTGCGCGCTAAGAACGTTCGCTGGTACGGTATCAGTTGATCAAGAGGCGACGACGCTCTCCCCTCACTCTTCCTGAAAAATATGACGCAACTAAAATTGAACGGCGAACGATGGGGAAATAAGCCACCCACTTCATCTTCTTCGGCGACTTCCTCCTGTGAAACAAAAGAGAGCTATGTGAGAAAGAACTGGAAAAAACAACCGAGCAACGATGCTACCTCCATTTCGTCGCCGTAGACATCCCTTTTAGTAAAGGGCAGAATTGTCTTTTCGAGGATGACCGGAGGCGGCGGGATGTTGGGGAAGCAGGGGTAGGCGTGCTTCTGGAATTTACGTTCGACCTAATCTTAGCTGCGATAATCATCCGAGCGTATCCCTCCACCAACGTCATCCGTTCGAGACTACTTGGCGTGCGCCGACCGAACTCCACATGCACCTCAACCGATAAAAAGCTAATCGACTTGTGTCGGCGCCGGCTGCCAGCTGGCTGAGCATTGTCGTAGTGGTCGATGAAAAGACTGGCTAACTGACTGAAGAGAGGGGCGACAGAGCAGAAGATCAGAGCAATTGCGTGAAAGTCGTTATTGTCGTTGTCGTCGTCGTCGTGGACGACTGAGAGCTGATGAAGGAAGGACAGCAGAACTCAGAGGCACCGTCACCGACTTTCTTATCTACCGCTCTCACAACCATGCGTGCTCACTAAGGCTTACACACGCCTACACTCACATTTTCGAACATTGCACGACGCTCGGTAAAGTTACGACGATCAGTCTGACGATCGTACTTGCTGGCCACGGAGACCTTTGGCTGAAAGATAAACGACATATAAAGAGTGCACTCACGGCGTTGAACAGGCCGACGCGATCGCCGTACGAACGACGGTCGATCTGGCGATCGTACTTGGACGCGACCGGAAGCTTTGGCTGAAAGAGACAGCGGAAAGTGAATGGGGAGAGAGAAGACCGTCACCGGGAGATATTTAAAGCAAAGTTTGCCCAACAGAGGAATTGCCATGCAGACTTACCGGGTGTTTCGACGAGCTGGCCTCCTCTGGGTCGAGACCCTTCTTGAGCGCGTTGTTGCGGGCGATCTGGCGTTGACGCTCGTTCAACTCTTTCAGCTGGAAAGCGATTAGAATGGATAGAGTTGAATGGTGGATGGAAAAGAAGAGTGTCTGACATCGTATTCCTGACGCTCGTGGCGCTTCTCCAAGTCGTACTTGTCGGCTTCGAGCTTGCAGATGCGCTGGTGCAGATTCTTGATCTTCTCCTTAAGATCTGCCGCCTGCATGCCCGAAGGATCGGTCTGCATGCCTCGCTCCAACGCTGCGAGGAAGGCCTGCTTCGCCTCCTCCTGCTGTTCCTTGGTCATGCCCATCTCCTGCTTGGCCTGCACAATGTTGCCGAACTTGTCGCCCTTGGTTTGCTGCAAACGATCTGCAAATACACGGCATTGGTGACGATCGTGAGAAAGGGAGAGAGGACGGGCCGCCGGCCAGTGGGTCGTTGCCGGACTGCCTGGTTTTGTTCCGTGCCTCGACCCACAGCCAGCAGCCCGAGCAAGCAAGCAAGCAAGCAAGCATGGGACCGCCGCCTCAGCTCGCTGCGGAGCGCACCTTTGCCCCGTTGCGCCACACCTCGTCTCCACTCCTCTGCCAGCAGGAACACAAACCAGCCAGTCTCTCGGCCGTCTAACGACCGACCGACCGACCGACGGCCGCGCGCGCTTACCCCTCCACCCGACGCCATTTCGGCACCCAGGGCCTCTTCTGGCCGTTTTGACCGCTGCTAGTTACACGTCGGGTCGGTCGCCGTCGCTTATGAGCTTCTTTGTCGACGGGCTTCAGAGAGACGCCAAAGGGGCCGGAGAATGCTCGTGGCAACCACTGGGCATACGTTTTCTTGCACGCTATCTCTCGAGCGGACGGAATCGGACTTTTTCGGCTCTTGTGCGCTGGCGGATGCGTATTCAGCGGCTTCAGTGTCATACGACCGTTGCCTGCTTTCTGAGCTACGGGGGGAGCTGTCGGTCTACGACAGGGCGACTTTCGCCGGACGAAGACAGCTTTGGGGATCTCTATAGTGTCGATATGAACAACGGGGGGTCCTTGGCGCAGCGGCGGCGACCGCTGACGCATGATGAATCGGGGTTTAGGTATATCGCGCTTGGCGAAAGTGACCGGGATTTCGGACGAGCTCTCATTGCTGGTCGATGACTGTCTCGTCCGACGGCCCGCCGGCGTCCCGGATCGCCGACGGGCAGCTTCGTTTTTTGCCGACGACTTTGTCTTCTTCTGCGGACCTGATCTGTTGGTGAGCGACACGACGCGGCAATCGGAACCCGGTTGGACTGGCTCCTTCGCTTGAATCTTTGTTTTATCCGGTTTGCGTGGTGACTTGAACGACTTTGCGCTGTGCTCAAGCCGCAGCGCTTCGGTGACGTAATAGACGTTGAGGATATTGCTGACGCAGTGGTTGAAGGGAGTGAAGCGCAGCGCTCGGCGGGCTTCGGCCAAAGGGTTGGCGAAGCGCTCGGCGAACTGCCACTTCGGCGTGCTCGGATCCACTCGCGTAGGGGAAAGAAAGGGAAGAGGCACTTTGACCGGCATGGGAAGAGGTTTCGGGCGAGCATGAGCGGGCACTGTCTTCCTGAGCGAAGGCCGGACACTATTATGGGCGGCGCTGCGTTTGCGAGGCTCGGCGACCGTCAGCGCGACGCGCACCGTCTGACTGTTCATCTGTAGCACAATCGAGGTGGACGCTTGCGTCGGTGCCCGCTGCGTTAGACGCAGGTGAACGCGAACGGTCTTCTCTTCGAATGAGATGGTCTTCTTGACCGAGCAGAAACTGACGTGCTGCACGGATATTTCGGCGGAGCAGCGGGCAACTTTGCGACGACGGAACTGAGCCGTAGCAGCGACTATCACCGGTGTCGGTATCGGCGGAGGGGGAAGCATAAAGCAGGACGGGGAAAGAGCGGAGGAATCATGGGAAAGACGAACACCCGTTTTCTTTTTCGGCGTCGGCAGCCGAAATGTGGCCGACGCGCTCGCCTCGATTAAGTCATGTACAGGGAGTATGGCGACCGCGCCGGCCGATCTGTCAGGAGCACAAAATACAGCATCTACGCTATCTTCTATGGCCAAAATGTCCTCGCTTTGTTCGACTGTTTCGTCGTCGCCAGCGTCGTTATCACTGTCGACGCTGAGCGAGCGTTCGCGAATAGCGGTCAATCGAGGGGTGGGACAGGTGGGAGGGTCGCTTGAGTCGGATACTGGATCTGTGCTGTCCGAATCGCCATCAAGAGACAGGCCCGAATCTTGATCGGAGGTTGCGCTGAGCGAGCGATCGTGTCGCACGAGGGGCGGTCGCCGTGGCTTCTCGGGCTCGATGTACGTCGGTTCTGGGGCCTCTCTCCAGCGGAAATACTTGCGCTCATCGTCCGACTTTAGCCCACGCCCTTTGAGCAGTTCGTCGACGCGCGAATGAGCCTCGAGCAGTCGGCGTAAGAACTGCTGCTGGTCATCATCGTTCAAGTTCTGGTTGGCGCCGGCCGCTGATGATGACCCCGTTGCAAACGGCTCAGAGACTTTGCGACGATAGGTGGTGGACTCGGGTGCGAATCGCGAGCTGTCGGGTGAACTGTACAGGGACGACGAGGACGCTGATGACCGATCGAGCGAAGACTGGCGGTACAGCTCCGAAGATCTACGGTAGCTGCCGAGCGTGGAGGCATCGCTGCGCGCGCCAGTACCATATTCCCGAAAGGACAGCGGCTCGGCGCAGTCGAGAGAGCGCTTGCGCCGATATTCAAGGAGCGAGGTGGTGAGCGACGGGGACGTGTGCGAGCTGGACCGCCGGTATGTGGACATAATGTCCTTAAGGGAGCAGCGAAAAAACCGGCGGCGGGGGCTAGCGATCCCCTACATCAGATAGCAGTGAACAGAACACTCACTATTGTTCCTCTTCGTCGGACATGGTGCTTGGCGGTGGCGGGAACGGACGAAAACCAACGGCGCTGAAACGGCAATAGGATCAGACGAGAGATGCAGAAGACGGCTGAGCGCTGGTATTTACCTCGACTTCGGCCGAGCGCTTGGGGCAGCAGCTACGCGACTGAGTGGCGCGCGCGGTAGAGCCGGCGAGATCCGGCGCCCGGCTACCGACGCGCGTTGTAAAGCCGCCTCCACGGGCCAAAATTAGCACCACCACAGCACGCTCGGCAAACGTCGTCGACTGCCTCCAGGCACAAGTAGGCGCCTCGACGCTGTGCGGCCTCGACATCTCGCGCGGCCTCGACGAAGCGGCCTCTTCGTTCCACCGCGCAACTCCATCCATCCTCCAGCGCGCGCGCGCAACGACATCCCCCACACAGACCGCGCAGAAGCGGCTGGCAGCTATTATTATACGGTCCACGCAAGCTGCGCAAAACAACCAACCAACAATTTATTGCTCAACTACAACCTATATGTGAAAAAATGAAGTTTCAGTTCCGTGACACATGATAGAATCATGACACAAGACAACTGGGTGAAACGCAACAAGATATTTAGCGCGCAGCATATGGGTATAAATGACCGGTAACACAGAAGGAAGAAGGCACAGCCATCAGAAATGAGTGAATAAGCCGAATAGAGTTACTGCAAAGTGTGATAAAGTCATTTCATACTCTACCCATAAATCAACCACACAAAAAAATGTTTTATAGCGTTTCTCGATAACTGGTAGAGCATCAAGTGACAAATCCACGACTGTGGAATATCACGTTTTAACATGACGTGAAACCACGTTCACCCCACTTCACATGATCGTAAATGACATTATCACATCTCACGTGACATGAAATCACGTGTGTCACGTTTCACGCTAACTCTAATCAGCCACCAAGAGAGAGCATCGGACGGAACGATCACTCGCCGACTTCGGCATTGAACTGAGCGTCGATGGCGGCGGGAAGGACGTCGAAGCGCAGTTCGTACTGCTGGTCGATGCCCAAATAGCTGTCCGACAACAGCAACAGTTCGTACGCCAGTCGACCAGTCGTCGTCGGCATTCGCAACTCGACGTTCGCCGACGTCCGCCCCTTGAGCGGCCCGATGCGCTTCAACGCTATCAGCTCGCCCGTCTCCTTCGAGCCGACGACCACCATCCAGCCGGCGTCTTTCGGCTTCGGAAACCGAGGCGCCACGGCTTTCGTATCGCGCTGAAGTGTATATAATTGATGGTGCTGTCCTGATTTGAACGCAGTAGTGTCCTCCACAACTTTATACAGACTTTTAAATATCGCATGCGTAAGTCAGAGGCCCCAGCAATGAAAATCAGGGTTGTTCAACTGTTTTAAATCAAAGTATAACGGTATTTGCGTGAGAGCGAAATTAAGTTGCCCTAAATGTTTGTATTCACGCGAAATCGTAACGCTTCGATAGTAGAACACGATTTGCACACCGCGAATGTAATAGCATAATTTGATTGCGATATCAGAGGCAAAATATAGGAAATTCACAACTAAGTTAAAGGCAGGAAAGAGAACTACAGTATTACCTTGTTGGCGGCGCCAAGCCGCTCCAAGTCGATCATGAGCAGATAGGGCTGGTCGGCGTGTACGGCGCGCCACTCTTTTCGCGACCGGTCGTTTCTCGAAATTTCGATGGCGACACGTTGCTCTTGACTCGCCTTCGCCCACCAACCGCGCAACTTCACGCCGCCCACGCGAGCAGTCGGCCACTGCTGCGCCGCTTTTGCCATCTGCAAGTCCACTAAATGATTAAGCAAAACTTTCGTGCCAGATTCAGTGATCACTTTCATTTAAACTGACGATACAGTTTCGCAGATTATGACCGCTTAGTGTGAGCGAGCAAGTAATGAGTGAAAAGCCAAGCACAGTAGCGAAAAGGGCGTTGTTAGTTAAAGATGCGCGATTGGCGTGAACGGTCGTACGCAATGAAAGCAATCTTTATGCTGCCATCGATGGTGATGCTCGCCAGCGCGCGCAGCTTGTCGGGCGGTAGCGCCAATACGACGCGCTCTGTCCCCCTCCTCCTGCTCTCCCTAAGCGTCGGCGCGGTCATCTTCACTCTAACCGTCGCCATCGTCTTCTTCGTCATTTGGCGCAAGCGAACAAGCGGCAAGACGCTTCAAACCGATTCAAAGCCTAACAGTTCTGCGTCGGAGCGTTTGTGTAGAACGCGCGAAGAGTCCGAAGATCCCTCCGACCACTGCCGAGGCATTTTCGTTGAAAAGAAGAGGGGCAAAATGCTCACGTGACTCGAGGATTTCTTTTTTGGATATTTTGAGATGAGAGATGAACTCGCAATGCAATAAGTTTCCCTATGGCACTGTATGGATGTGTAACTTACACTGTTCACTTCGTCCGGGCCCATTTGTCCTCTGGTCGCCTTCAGCAGGAAGTCGACGCCGTTTTTCGCCAGCGCCACTTGCAGCTGCGGGACGGTCTCGATCGGCCTGCAATCAATCAAACTTTCATAGAGTTTATAGCAATCAACATGGCTCACATTGGAATAAGCCTAGCTATTTTTCGTAAAATATTAGTTCGAAATTAGGATTGAAAAAATTTAGGCCAATGAGTCGTTTAATTTCCGTGCGAGACCCACTTACCGTAGTCCCTCAGCGACGACGGCGTCGACGTGCGGAAGACAAGTGAGTAAGGGATCGGTGTGCCACCGGGCCTGCACGACCATCTGGAGCAGGGTGATGACATTCACAGAAGTATTCAGCCAGCCCTGGTCGGCAGCCACATCGAGCATTGCCTGAAGCGGATATTAACAGATGGACATTATAAAATGGGAGCATTGCAATTGATCTACTTGTATAGTTGAAAACCGATTTCGGACTATCACTTTATAATCAGATTATCAGTAATTATCAATTAGCAGTCTGATGAGTCGCAAGCGTAAGATTCGTGCGATCAGTTACGCAGTTTATTGTTCATCTGCAGAGCGGTTGCGTTTATTCTTATTGAAAAACGGTGTTCAAGCACCGAAAAGCGAGCTTATTTTTGTCAACTACCGTGCCTGGCTCGATTTATTGTTACTGATCAAAAAATGTAGACTCAAATCTCACTTGCAGAATACGAATGCCTTGGTCGAGAACAGATTTCAGGTCGGTGAGGTAGTCGCTGCTGGGCAAGGGCGCACGAGAGAAGTGCGCCTGGTACAACAAATGAGTCTTTCCGTGCGCCGAGTCCATCATGTCTACTGGCAGCTTGATCGGCAGTAAACGTTGCAGGTCGCTAAAAACGCACGACACAATCAATCGGTTTATTTATAACTATTAATTTTTTGTTATACGGCATTAATTGCTATTTTTGATCGTTGGACAATTATATGTCCCCACAAGATTGAAGACCTTTCGGATGTTTCTTAATTTTAGGAGAAATATACGAAAATATTGGAACGAAAGACTTCTCTCGCGTTGGGCACGCAAAAATTGTACAGGATATCTGTTATATCATCAAGCATTTGAGGTAGAATTAAAAAGTGGAGCAAAGCTAGCCAAAGGTGAGTTTTTGCCTTGAGAGACAACCACAGAATTAGAAATTGGCGTACTGTAAGAAATGTAGTACAGTCAACATGACACTTACCCGTTCACAAGGTTCTCATTATGGCGAACAGGAATTTCGTCGTACTCCTTGACATCCTGAAAAAAGCACCAACGAGCGTTAATGAAAAGAATCAGCAGAAGCTATTGCTGACAAACCGTGAGAATCTTGAGCAGCTCGAGCAAAGTTGAAGTCGGTGACATGTTGTCGCGGAAAAGACGCATCGTCTCGTGCGACAGGTAGTAGTAGGACGCGATTTGGCCCAATGCCAGCGACTGTATCGATCGCTCATCCTGCAAAGAGTACGAGAATGGAGCCATCGATAATAAATCAAAAATCATAAATGCATCCATAAGCAAACTTTCATCAATGACAATAAGGAGACGCGAAAGGTGTATGGTAATCTGACAAACCGTCCACCAATCGGCCCATGCACCGAACAATTTACGGTAACGACGAATTCTCATCAGTTACCTCTAGCAGTTCGATGCACGATGATCGCATAAGTTCGTTAAGGCTCGAATCGATCATGATTGTCAGGAAGCGATTGATGTCCTTCTCATCCAAAGTCTCCAGGCCATAATAACTGAAAATTGACAATAGTTCAAAGATAGGAGTGCGATTGATCAAAATGAGTGCCTCGGATTGCCCAGAAGCCGTCGGAAGAAGTAAGTCCAAGTGAGATAGTCGATCGCTTCCTGTTTCGTGCGCACCGTTCCCGCAACGATCTCGGCGTTCAGATGATCGGCCAGAACCTTTTGTAAGCTGAAATCATCGTCATCAGTTCGACACCTTCCAAAAATCACATACTGTAAATATTGTTTATAGAGGTTTTGCCTGTAGCGCTAATTTACTTATAACGATCACGTTGGCCGATCCCGAATATTCGGTCTACTATGTTTTGTACATGGCGAAATTTGTTCATAGTGATATTAGTTTATGCCGGTCAAAATGTGCCGGTCCCTCATTTATTACTATAAAAGATTGCTATTGTATCCGTTTTCAAGTGCAATCTCAATCTTGTTGTCGAAAAAATACACATTCAGAATATCATACCTCGATTCGACCGGGAATGGCTCGTAGAGGAACTTTTTGTAGAAGTTTTTCTTAATGTCCTGAACGAACACGACTGCCACGCCGGAATCGTCGAACTGCGGCCGGCCGGCGCGTCCGATCATTTGCAATACGTCTGGAATCAGCGCATAGTGATAGAACACGCAAGTTAAGTAAGGCCTGTTAATAGTTGAATCGATTCCACAGTTTCACTTTAAAAATATCGGGGGCTAGGGTCGATGTAGTGATAGCAGAGGGATTTACGCCGCGATTCCCTTATTCGACTTCCCTCTCGTTGTTTCTCCGTGCAGCTTCCCTCTTGCTACTCCTTTCATTCTCACCTTCTGCTCTTACAACCGTTCGTTTCATTTCGAAAATGTTTTGCCAAATACCCCAACAAAGAACGCACGCAAAAATATGATTATCGACTATTTGCCAACGTTACCCAACAATCAACTTTAAACAAGTCTTAAAATAATCGAACGAACCAGTGACGGGAAAGTCGACGTAGCGACAGAGTTTGGCGTCAAAGTACTCGGTGCCCTTGACGATGACGAGGTGAGCGGGGAAGTTGACGCCCCAAGCGAGGGTGGCGGTTGCGATGAGCACCTGGATCTTGTGGTTGACGAACAACTCCTCGACGATGCCGCGGTCGTTCTCGTGCAGACCCGCGTGGTGCAAACCGATGCCGAAGGCGAGCGCCAACTTCAAATTCTGGTCTCGCACAGACTCGATCACCGCGTCCATCTACAATAAGTATGCTTTCATTCAACGCGAAGTAAGCACACAAAATTTATCATGCGCATTTATCATTAAACAGCGAATATCTTTCAACTTCAGTCGAAATCTCCCGAACAATTCAAAAATTTAAACGGGTTAAATCGTTGAGGCATAGTTGAAACAAAATACTATTCGTTTTTGTTAATAATCTTTAAAATGTTAACTCCCTTACATTTCCATTCAAAATAATAGACAAAAAGAGACAGAGCATACCTCTTCAGGCAACATGTGCAACCAAACGCGCGGGTTTTGCTCGGCGGCGAGTAGAGCGATCAAATCCAAAGCGGTCAGTCGCGTTTGACGACGAGACGCCACAAAGATCAAACTCGGCTTCTCCGGCGAGTGCTGTTTGATAGCTGAAATGAACGAAAACGTCATGTAATAATCACTGGCAAATAAATCGGAGGATGTAAAGATAATACCGTATACGACCGAATACACCTCAGTAAGATTAATTTGAATGATACTGCGAAGATTCAACGGATTTCACGCAAGTCAAAGTTAGCTTTACACATTCTTCAGTAGTTGAGACTGTAGCTTTCAACTACTTTCGACCGGTGCGATGACCGCAATACCTAGCGTCATTCACTGTGATCGAGGGGATTCAATCGCGCCATGTACAGTAGGAAATACTGAGAGAAAAAAGAACGAACCTTGGAAGACGGGCTTGTTCATGGACGCCATGCGCGGACAGTAATGCCTGCCAGGAAAACCGGCTATATGCACTTCGGTCGGCACGGGACGGACGGATGGGCGGAAGTTGTACAATCCCATCTGAAGTTTTTAGTTAAGCATACTTATACCTGCGATCGTGCAATTAGAGTATTAATCAGTGTGAATAATTATTCGGCAATGGTGGTGAGATGCAACTTTAAGTTTAACGTTTTTCCATGTTAATGGCAATTTTTTTGCTCTATAATGCTTCATAGAGACTACGACTAAAAAGAGCAACAAAGACTAGGACGCTCATTCGACCGAGCAGTAAAAACGCAACTTGTGAAGTAAAATACATTAATGTCATTAAACTACAGTACACCGGACGGGAGGTATATATATGAAACATAGAGGGTTTCCGATGAAAACAGCAAGCAGCTGAAAACTGTCACCTTTTCTATCCCGAGCCAGTCGGCGATGTCGCCGGCGTTCGCCAGCGCCGTCGACAGTCCCACCACGCGCACTTTCCTACCCGTTTCCTGCGCCATAAAGTTCATTCGCGCGACGATCACTTCTAGCACTGGACCGCGGTCGACTCCTAAAATGTTGATGAATTTTATTCAACAAACTGTAATTGATAACGCTCAATCTGAATATGTATTCGTTTAGTATATTTAGGAAATTTCGAGAGTATCAACAAAGCTTTCTGAACGATTACCAAAAATGCATAAGAAATTCTTTCACTTGTGCACGGAAGTTATTGCATACCAAATGCCGAAGTTCGAATTGGAAGATCGTAAATACTTTCAATAGTCAAACGTGCTAATCAGGTTTTGACTCAAAGCTCAAATTTTTGCAGAAGGTTGAATGCCTAGCTACAGCATAAAAAGAAAATGTGAGTGAGGGAAGAGAAGAGAACGAACCGAGGAGATGGATCTCATCGATGACGACGAGGACGACATCCTTGACATAGCCGCGCGTCTGCCAACTTCGCGACACGCCGTCCCACTTCTCGGGCGTCGTGACGATCAGCGCCGCCTCGCGAATCGCCGCCACATCGGGAGTGATGTCACCCGTCAACTCAACCACCCTGAACCAATACAATCCATTTCGTCTACGCACTGCATCGTCAGCACCGAAAGTATAATTACCTTTTGCCCAACTCTCGCTGTATCTTCACGCCCCAATCCTTCATTCGTTCGCGAACGAGCGCTTTCATCGGAGCGATGTAGACGCACTGAAATAATTGAGCGATAATACTGCTTGTTCGCGCGTGAGCAGGGGCCAGTTTCATAAAACTGATGTAAAATGTAGAAATGTAATTACATTTCAATATATCACGTTTAAATTAATTTCACGAAACTGGCCGCAGGTGACAGACCTTTTTATCCGGTTGTTCGCGGAACACCTTGAAGATGGCGAGCTCGGCCGCGACCGTCTTGCCCGAGCCAGTCGGCGCTCCCACCAACACATTTCGATCCGTATGATAGAGACAGTGGAAAATCTAAGAATAGCAAAAATTAAATATCCTTTGCACATTCATTTCTTACTTGTGTTTGCACAGCATTGAAGAAAGGAAAGCTGAACAACGACTGGAGCTTTTCATCTCCCAGCGCAGTGACGGGCAACGGGCGAAGATTCAGCAAATCTGAAAGGATCGATGACGGCAATGAGTGAAATGACTGTTAGCTGATTCACTGTATTGCGTTGTAACATAAGTAATGTCTTTTTGAAACTCGGAAAAGGATTATGATACGAAAATCGTGGAACTTTAATCAACGATAACATAGTCCCATGTTTGTGGCAACTGTTCGCTGCCATGTACGAAGAAATTGGCCGGCTTTTAATTAAATAAGGAAGTGAACGACGTTATTCGTGTTACAACCTAATATTTGTGTGCATGACGACTTTTCAATTGCGGTTACGATTACGCGACGATCATTCTCAAAGCGGCGCCGATGAAAGGCGTCCAACTCGTGTATGCAATTGCGTGTCGTTGCAAAACACGAGCGAGACACGCAGAGAGAAAGCCGTCAAGCCGACGATCGTCAACCATGATTCATATATGCTCGCGCGCGAAAACGCGACTCGCGTGCCGAGCTGCCAGTAAAAATCGGAAAAAACTAAAACCGCGCCCTATAAATACTTAAAACGCGCCCTATGTTTGATGTTGTCAGTACTTAAGGTCAAACACAGGGCGCGTTTAAAGCAATTGTAGAGCGTATTTTGATTGTTGTCCTAAAAAAACCAATTCCAGAAAAACAAACCAAGTACGTAGCTGCTTGCTGTTTGAATCACCCCAGCTGACGAGCAAGCTCATTACAAAGGCCGTATTAATATATCAATCTAAACTACCTACCACCAACCGATTCACTGACGGTTCCCTACGCTGCTAATAACGCGCTGTGTGCGAGCGGCTTTGTCAGGCTGTGGTCGAGCGCCCATCCTGCGACAGTGATATTTTGCTGATGTTCGTCACTCCATTTGCTCTATATGATTTGAATAGATCGCGCTGCATCCTTTTTTGTAATGGCTACAGTATTCTAGGTGATAGGCATCACGCAGTATGATGCATGTCCTATTTGGTTACATTTAAAGCTGGAGAAAAGAGCGCGCCTATCAAGGAGTGGACGAAAAGGAACAAGATCGTCGGTAAGATCGTCGATAAGATCGGGCGATCGCTGCTACCGTAACCAAGACTATTTTTAGAACATCTTCCAGTCGATTTACTAATGCATTTGCTACGACTAAAATTGTATATCGTTGCGGCTTTACACGAACAAATAAGCAATCTGCTGAAGCGCCAATCGCAAAGCTTAAACATATCGCTGTCGCACTTGGTGACAAGCGAATGCTCATATTAATATTCCAACAGCATCTCCGCAATAAGCAATGAGCTTTTGGTCTCAAACAGCGCGACGCTCCATCTCCAGGCGACAATGTTAACACGGTCAATTTGCCATTGAGCGAATCATCGACGGCCGCCATGCGTGGGGTCGGTCTGTTGCGCTCACTATGGTGTGTTCGTGTCGCCCTAGCGCTCAACTGCTACGTTTGTCATCCGACAAAACAATCAGATCAATTTGATCAACTCTATCAATCGTCTCTTACGACATTCGATTTCGACACGCTCCTTATTGACAAGAATTCATCGATCGACTGGACATGCCGACATCAGTCGGTGATGAAATGCATCCATCCGAATTCTGTGTGCAGAACATTGGTCAGGCCGAATCGCAGTCGCCAACTGGTCGTCATCGGCAAAGGATGTGTTATAACGGACAATGCGGCTGAAGTCGAACCGACGTGCCGTTTTCTGCCTCAACAACCTGTGGTCGAGTGCTTGTGCGCGATCGACGAATGCAATCAACCAAGCGTTCAAGCGCAGATCGTCGACTGGATGCACGGTGGAAGGAGAAGAAAATAACGGATAAACTCAAGGATATTCGATGAATCGACTGAAAGGCCTTAGTTTGTGTCATGGCTCGCGCACTACAGAGAGGATCGACCTTCGTATCCCGAGATTTTAAGGCTTCCGAAATCCTTCGAATAGCCTGTGTCAAGCAGCTTCCATCATACGACTTCCTGAGAGTTCTATTTCCTGAACTTCTAGTACTTAAGCACAGCTCAATGGTGATATGTACTCACTCGCACCGTACCAGTCTCACTGCTGGCCCGCCAAACAGTGATTGTTGTCTGTTGTTATGCATGTTCAGTGAAGCAAAATATACATTTTTCAAGTCGACCATTGACAGTTTGATCGCGCTTCACCGTTAAGCCCCCAACCTTCATCCCTGGCCTACCCTATCCATTGCTCAATCTCATACTCTGCGGAAAATTCCAAAAAAACGGACCCGTGTGCGGGCGATGCTGGTCGGGGAGCACGATGTTGTGGAAGGAGACGGGGACGACAGTTTCGGGTCCGACCCAATGGTCGCTGGCGGCGTGGACGAGGTATTGACTGGGCATCTGGCGGTCGGAGACGGGAATGGTAAATGTGAGTCGTTGCATCTCGTGGGTGTCGACCTGAAGAGAACGAAGAACGGTGAAATAATGTATAAAATGATGAAGAATTGTGAAGGATGTGTGGAAGGGCGCATACCTGCTTCTTGCTAATGAGAAAGTAGTCATGGTGGTAGATGTAATTCTCGTCGGGGTTCTCGATCCAGATCCAGAAACCCTGCGTGCCCTTGCCGTGGTACTTGACGTTCCAGTTGAAAGCGCCGACGATGTTGAGTTGGATCTGGAGAATGCCTCGCGTGATGGGACGGACCGACAGGTCGATGTCCAGCACTGGCACCGTCCACGCCGCGTCGTGGATGCGTTTTCCGTCAGCTCTCAGCATTGCACCTGCAAGCAAATGAACCGTTACATCAAATCGCAGTATAGTATCGACAAAAATATCACATACCAAGTTCTTTCTCATCCATCTCGCGCAACTTGTCGAATGTCAGCTTCCTGTTCTCCTCAATTTTCGTGATCCATTCGAAACGCACCAGGTCGTCAAACTGTCTGAAAATTCACTCTTTATGACAATTAATCGCTGCTAAATCCACTCTCCTACCGCAGTGGCGTTTCGAACGGCCAAATTCGCTTTTCCAGGCCTTTCGCCATCGTCAGAAATGCAGCCGTCGCTTGCGCCCAGTTTTTGCGCAGCGCCACTTCGAAGAACGCTCGACATATACGACAGACATTCTGTAAGGAAGAATAATAGCATTCATAGAGCAACTCCAATCATCCCCAGTCGTTGGGATTGTATCATTATTTTTTTTGGTTATACATGAAAAGACTGCTAGGGGTATGTTGAGTATATACAAAATTCATATGGTTCGCAGCCCACTTGTCATGCGCGCTAAACATAGTTTAAGGAACAATCCTCCTCACCGAAATTAGGGGTACACATAAATTCTTGAGCGTGTGGTGAAAGAAAATAATTTGAGAAGCCCGCATGAATTACCGTATATATTGTTTCGTGAACGCCAAAAAATGATCAATTTCTCGTCGTAAGCTAAAAAAATTTGCGAAACAGGTTCGGGTATGCTAGATAGTACATTCTCAACAGGTAGAAATGGAGAAAGTTTTGTTCTAACGAATGGCGCGACAAATGCATACCGCAGAAATGTAGGCGGAGTCGGAAATGAGGGAGAAGCTGGTCATGTAGGTGCGCGAGAGGTACGCCTGCATCAAGCAGTTGACCTTGCCCTCTTTGCTCTCCAAGCCGCCTCCCTTCAGCGGCAGGTGACAGCTGGTTGCCATTATAGTCTCCATTTCGCCCATTTCTTCTTCACGCACCTGAAAATACGCTCTATCGTTCTCGTGCATTTACGAACAAACAACCTTGCTCGGGCATATAATCAGAAAGGAGTATTTGAGAGAAATGTTTTCCCTTGTCCCCAATTACTCAAAAAACATTTTCTCTTAAATCTGCACTGCTAATACTACTCCATGTTTTTGGGTTATTATTTTGTTAGCATCTGTCACCAAACATTAATGAGACGCTCTTTAATAGCAGTCTTAATTGCGACGGTACATGCGATAAACAACGCGTGAATAAAACTATAAATAAAAAACAAATAACGCGTTGCGACAAAAACTGCACGCACCTTTAGCTGATCAAACTCTTTCGCATGGGCGATGAGGTTGAGCACGGCGTCGTCGGTCATGAAGTGAGTCATTTTGGCAGTGCCGTCGCCGCTGACGATCAACTCGACGGTGTCGGTCTTGACGTAGTAATGCGAGGCGATGCGGCCGAGATCAGTCGAGTGGAACAATCCGTTGCGATCGTCGTACCGGATCATTTGGTACTGGTCGAGTTTCTGCGCGGCGTGGGCAATCAGCTGATGACGGTATTCGAACAGTTGAGGGTCATCCTGCAAACGAAATACGTTGCTCTTTCTCTTGCGACAATTCAAATTACATCACAGCAACAGATCGGGTCAAATGTCGTGACTGATTGCTATTTTAATGCTCATTCTTATTGCGTTTGACAGCAACTGAGCGAATTTGAAGAAGATCACATAGTTGCTATTACGAGCGATAGTTTGGCATTGACTGAGCCGGGTTTATATGGCGCAATTTCGGTAAAGCCATACTCGACGCGATTTCAATGAGTCTCCGCTAAGTACGACATTGACTGATGTATGTGATGATCATTTGAGAGTTTTTGCTTAAAGCAGATTTCAGATTGCCGCGCCAAATTTCTCCTGAGGGGATGACATAACTGGATAATTTATTTATATTCAACTCATGGAACGCTGATTAATGGGTCGTCGGCTGTGACGCCGAATTTACAAATAACATACCGTTTTTGCCTTGTACGGGATACCGTAAGCCAATGGGTTCAATTGCGCGCGAACGAAGAAATACGAATAGCTCAGCCACTCGACTGCTTCGTCGCGATTAGAGACGGTTCCTAAACAATTGTCGAATAGTAAAACAATTAGTTATATACCGTATCCTTATATCATGCTACGATTATGAAGAATACCAACTGTTACAACTAGCAAATCTATCATGGAAAATAACGAAGACTATTGCAACTAGTGCAAACATGCCCTTGACTCGAGTGACTTTGTGTCAAAATTCTACGGTGCTTCGACACGCGGCAACAATCATTTTAATAAAAAGCATGCTTGTACCTTCAAGTGCTGCTTAAATTTAGGAAAAGAATTCACTAACTGCTGCCCGACGACTACTCTTCTCACAAGATGCAAAACGACTAACCAAGGACGATTTCGGCGTTCAGATTGTCGCAGATTTTGTTGAGGAATTGACTCTCGATCGGCGCCTGTCTGGTCAACATGGCGAGATAACGAAACAGTTTGCTTTGGTTGGTAATAATGACGCCGTGGCCTGCAAAGGTTGCAATTCATTAATGCGAAAATGTTAAGTTGAAGAATGGATAACGAGCGAATGATTCGCAAGTCAAAAGATTACAGAAGTCAGGAATTACCGGAAGTATCGAACTGCGGACGACCGGCGCGACCAAAGATCTGCTGAACGTCGAGGATGCCGAGGTCGACAAACGCGCCCTTTTCGGCGTCGTAGATGTCAGTACCCTAAATCGCATACATATAATTTATTTATTCATACATAAACTGCAATTTATATTCTCTATTATTATTTACTGAAGAAAATTTGAGTAAAAGAATTGATGAAGTATACAAGCTAACTGTAAGCCAAGGCCTATGTGTTACGAATTTTCGGAATATGTTCTCTGCCTTACACGAATGACGACGGCGTGGGCGGGCAAGTTGACACCCCAAGCGAGAGTGGCGGTACAGCAGAGAACTTTGATGTGTCCTTCGGCAAAGAGCCGTTCGACCAGAATTCGATCCTGTCGCACCATACCGGCGTGATGGATGCCGAATCCGAACTGGAACAGATCTTGCAGCTGCCGATTGCGTGACTTTTGCACCTGTAATGGTTCGAACGCTTTCAAGCCGAACTTGACAAATGGCTTAGAGGAGAGTTCTTCTGACCCGAGCAATGAGAAATGTGCCGCAGACTTTTTTAAGCCATGCATGACAGGCTGGCTGCTAATCATATCTGTTCATATTATAATTAACTTGCCTCTAAACAACCTTGTCATACATGATTAACAAAAGCCAACGGTACACCCCCCAAAGCAAGAGCTCCCAGGAGTTCCTTATAAAGAAATAGTCAACAATCTCAAGTCATCAA
Source organism: Plectus sambesii (assembly GCA_002796945.1). Taxonomy (NCBI): domain Eukaryota; kingdom Metazoa; phylum Nematoda; class Chromadorea; order Plectida; family Plectidae; genus Plectus; species Plectus sambesii. Next base: position 33,941 of record NIUQ01000799.1, read on the forward strand.
AGACAAGTAGTAAATTAAAAGTTGCGTTTTTCTGAAAGTGCCAAACTAAGACAACGACTGACCGCTTGCTGAGCCGTGCCGTAGCTCTTGTTGTGTTTGTCGGGCGCGAAGAGTTCGGCGTCGCCGTTGTTGTTCGCCATCTCGCGCATGGTCAGGGCGAGCTTGCCGGTGGCGTTACGGGCGTGCACGAAGACGAGCACCTGGTGGCCGTCCTTGACAAAGTGGACAACCTTATCGTAACAGATTTCGTCCATTTGTCCCATCTGCTCGCGAATGTTGCCAGTAGTCTTGAGGCCGATGAATCTGAAAATGAGCTAAATGAGGTATGTGAAAGAGTGCTGTCACATCGTGCTGTCACAGTGGTCGACTAAGAAGTATTTCATCGGCCATAGTTTATTATTAGTCTACTCTTTTGCATTAGTGGATTGTTAAGATATTGTTCGCTGAATAAGCACACTCCGTTAAAATCCAATAGGACCGATACCTTCCCCCTAATACCCGCGGGAGAAGTGCAAATATAATAAGTGCAAACAAGCGAAAAGTATACGTTTGGCTGAGCGGCACGGGTCGAAAGCGTGCGTCGAAGAAGAACAGTCCCTTCTCGGGGTTGACGTGAAGGAAGCGCGCGACGTCGACGTAGTTTGGCAGGGTGGCGGACAGACCTACGATGCGAATGCTCGTCTGGCGCATTTCAACCTGAAAAGCAATTGATCCTTCGCAACAATACTGTCCTCCATGGTGAAAATGAGAGTGGGAGCGTTTTCATATGCATGTGGTGGAAAAATTAATTAATTTACACAGCCCGGACCATATACCGTACATTCGCTTCGTATGGGCAGTATAAGTTACTGATTTTTTTGCCACTAAACGACACTAGGTGCAAGACTTTCGAAGGAACATCTTGAAGAAGGGACATGATGCTTCAGGTAAATAGGTGCTCAGGCAGATCGCCGACGCGATAACCCTAACTACTAAATATTCAACTACCTACACTCCGTCGCAAAGAAACGTTTTAAATAAATATTGAATATTCTTTACAGGCTAAGCGCAAGTTAAAGTGGTAGTAATAGCAGCGAAGGAGGAACGATTGCAAAACTGACCTGGCGTAGTGTTCGTGCGACGAGTGTTTCTATGACGGGACCGCGATCGTCGTGCAGCAAATGGACTTCGTCGATGATCAGCAGGCGGACTTGTAAGGCGAGTCCGACGTCGCCCGTCGACTTGCGCGTCACTACGTCCCATTTCTCCGGAGTGACGACGAGCATCTACAAAGAGTGCGCATTGCCATTTGCGATCCCCCTCTCCACCACAACGAGATTTTATGTCACCGTATATCATTTTCATTACCGTACATTTTCTTTAAAGTACTCTATTCCCATCATGATGTTGTATGTCGAACGAATTTGATGGTTTTAATATGGACTGAGAAAAATTAATACGCTATTCGCCTGTTATGTATTTATCAACTTCCTGAACATTCCTTTATAGAAAACTATAATAGTTGTTGTGATATTGGCGTGAGAGAATGTGCAAATAAGGACAAGCATAGACAGAAGCGGACGAACCTGAGTGTCTGCGATCTCCTTCTTGCTGAGCTGCGTGTCACCCGTCAATTCGCGCACCTGAATGCCCAAGGGCGCGAGCCGCTTGGCAAAACTGCGCGTCATTTCTGTCGCTAACGCCTTCATGGGCGCAATATATACTATCTGAAAAGAAAAGAAGTGAAAATCCGTAAATATACTCCTCTATTCCCGCAGAAGAAAGCGACCAGCGTCGCGTCGCTTACCTTGAATTCGCCTTTCGCGACTTTGCCGTTCACCGTGTGGTCCTTGATCGTTCGCAAAACGGTCAGCATGGCGATATTTGTTTTACCTGAAATTAAGGGAGCGTCACGGTTGTCAATGTGGGAAAGAGATCAACGAACCGGCTCCGGTGGGGGCGCAGATGAGCAGATTCTCATTGGTGCCGTACGCCTGACCGTACACGACCGACTGGATCACGTTCAAGTTGGTGATTCCACCGAAGCCTAGCTGGGCTTGCTGCAAAGGCAACATTCAGCATGGCTGAGACCCTAGTTCAAGCACAGTGAGACTCGTTTATCCCGCTATTTTGCTTATACCGGTATATTTGACAGGTCCCTCGAATAGTGGTATAAAAGAATGTCCCTGTATATTGAATTTAAAATGTACAAGGATCAGCCAAATGAAAGTGAGCCAAGGCGTGTATATTATATAGGAATGAGTAGCTCGCTTTTATCTGACTGGCCCTTGTAGCTTTAGACAGTCTCTTGACAAAGTCGACAAAAACGCAATCATACCGGGTCCATCTGGGCCACAGCACGCAAAGGGCCAAGGTTGGGGCGGGAGTCGCGACCGACGGCTGGGACGTGAATCTCTTCGTAATTGCGGCGATCCTTTCGAGCGGTGTCATCGGGAAGTACGAACTAAAAATAAATAGGAATGAGAGTAATTTTTGAATTGAGCAATGGGAGCGGCTACCTTGCAGCCGTTGACGCTGAGATTACAGCGGCCGGACGTAGCCATGGCGTCGAAGACGTAGGGATACTTTCGCATTTCCTGCTGGAAGGTCTGCCACGCTTCTATGCGCTCCTCGCGCATCACTGGCCCCGACTGCGCAAATTCCAATTCGAGCTCTCTGTAAAGTACGGTACATTATGGTGTTTTAGCTGTGTATGACAAGCTGACTGCGACTCGTATCATTTCCTATTACTTGTAGCTAATAAAAATGTACGGTACATGCCTACGACTAGAAATGGCAGGAGTTTCCTTTTTAAAGATTTTTAAAGTGATATTTGCATGTTATTTGACGAGCAGTTTCTTGAATGAAGCTCGAATTAATGTTATTCCATCAAAAGACCAAAAGAGTGCCCAAGTGGGATTAACGGAAAGAACACTGCTGACCGTCTACGAATTTCTTCAATGTTCGAAACTTCCATGGCGAGTCGCTCGTCGCCGAGAAAGTGCGTCAGTTTGGTCATCTCCCTCTGTTGCTTCTTCTTGTCCTTGCGCAGTTCCTTTTGCAAATCGACTTCCACACTGGACTGAACCACGATCTGCTGGCCGTAGTTGGGCGTTTTTTTGTGAATGTTCTTCTGGTTGGAGGACTGCAAGAAATACCATTGGTGCTATTGCGTAGTCTGCAGTAGCTAACGTAATGTTAAAGCACGCCCCTCTAAGAGGACACTCTAACCATCCTTAACTCTGGAAGAAAAAAACGTATATCATTCTTCGCCATGCACGACAAAATATAGCAATTTATTTTATAATAAACTAATCGCCAACTATTTGTCATACATAGCTCATAAAATCTGCTGCACACTGCCCAGAGCTAGGTGTGTCGGAAGTTAACGTATAACTAATCAAAGTATGCGAAGAGAAACAAGATGAAAGATTCTCAAAATTAATCGTACCTCGCGAGCAGCCGCAGACGGATACGAGCCGGAAGCGGCAACGTCCTTCGACATGCGGAACTCGGCGACCAGTTCATTGCGTCTCTCCAGCACCTTCATAAGCAGGTCGAACTTGTCCACGCCGAGCAAATCGATCAGCTGCAAGTGAAAGTCATTTACACTTCTTGTACAGATTTTTACAAAAGCTACACTGAGAGCTAACTGTCCAAAGGTGATGCACCGCCCAATTGAAACTCCCGCGCGATTCCCGGAGCATTTACTTGTGATAGCGAGAAGGTTTGACAGATCCCACAATTTTGGCTTCCCTACATTTTTACAGGTCGGAAATCGCTTATACCGGTCCAAATAGGTCAGTTCCCTAAATATTGATATAAGCGATTTCAACAGCGTATTATGCCGTGAATGAACACGACAGTCGTACTGGCAAAAGTCGAACATAAAGAGCGAAAGGCTAAACAGAATGGCGCGTGGCGAATACTTCGTTCTGCAAGTCGTCGCTGCTCTTCTCGCTCTCTAACAGCCCGAACAGCTGCGTGCTGATGAAGCTGGCGTCCTCGTACGACGTCGACAACTCCTCGATCACTCCCGCCACCGTCAGCTCCCACCGCCGGCCCGTCTGCTGGCTCGGGTGCGACGACGGTTGCGCCATTGCCTCAGCCACCTGGAACGCCGCCTTCGAGGCCGATTCAGCGTCCTCCATCGGCTCCATCTGGCGCTCCTTCCACACGATTTCCGGGAAATCAGCGCTGAAGTCGTAGCTGAAAGAGGAAGATTGTTGGAATATCATGCGTTAAATGATAAAAATAACTAAACGGGTAAGAGGAAGAGAGTTGTCTACGGGGTCCGACGAGATTCTTCTAGGACTGCTCCAGGCAGAGATTGCCTCCCCCTTCGACATTCTTAATATTGTATTGATCAAATTTGGGGACATAATGAGGTGCACTACGAGAATGATCGCATAACTGTATTTTACAGTTCAACTAATCGAGTCTCAATGGATCAGAACGGTCACCTGAGGCTCCTCTATTCCATCCTGACAGATAAACAGCTCTCTTTTATTTTGTCAACAAAACGTACAGGCTTCGTTTCTTTGGAATTTTCACGTCGATCGAATCGCCGAACATCGCCACCTGCTCCTTGTTCTTGTTCGACTTCTCGATTCTCTTGCGACGTCGATTGGTTTGTTTGCGGCGCATTGCCAAATCTTTCAGCATCACAAAGTTGGGCGCGGCCTTTAACACGTGACGAAAGTTGGCCGGACCCACGGCCATTCGAATGTGGTCAACGCCTGAATGTTCGGTTTTAATCATAACTGTAGTTGATAGCATTCTCGACTACTACTCGCGGCAATATTGCACTGTATTAAAATAGTTTTCTCTTTCCATTATTCTTGCCTACATTTCGTAAATAGAAGAGAAATGTTTTTGTTTCGATTTCTGCGTTGTCAGTTTTGGGTCGAATAAAAAGCTTTGAAAAGGAGCAGAAAGAATATCATAGCATAAAAAATAGAGTAGAATCCGGGTAAAAGAAAATTGGAAAAAAGAAAGAAAATGTTCTCCTGCATACTCCTAATATCCGGGTTCTACTGTATATAATAGAAATAGTATCAGTAATAAAACGAGCTAACATTTGGCGGCGCGCTTGACGAGAGACTGATCGGAGATAAAGCCAAAGTTGGCTTCGATCTGATTGAGTTCCGTCTGGCCAGGGCGATCGCCGCTCGTATGGAAGATCTGAAGCAGCGCAACGCATGCGCTCCATTTCGTTTCGTCTTTCACCGCCGCGTTCTCTTCTACATTACGGTCTGCAATCGAGGAATAGTAAGAGACGTATACTGAACGCTCTGCTTGTGTCTCGATCGCCTTTCTTCTAGATAATAATCACTTGTATATACTTTTTTCACTTTAGAAGTACACCCTCCCAAGCATATTGGACGTTGTATAAATTTAAAAGGAAAGAATTCTATTTGATGCAACAATTGTCAAGGTGGAAATGGTAATGCCCAGTTTTGATATCGTGTACTACTCATAACCTCAATAAAGTGTCACTCTATCAACAGACCGAATTCCGAAGCGAGCTTTTCCAACTGTTCAAGCAGACTGGTCAAATATTTGGAGTCGCCTTTGCAGTTACTAAACAGCTCCTTGCGCAAGGTAAAGTAGTAATGGCGCGTGGGGTCGTTGGCGCTCTTTTCATTCGTTATCTTGACAGGCGCATTCTGGCGCTTCTCTTCTTCGAGGGCTCTCTTGAAGGATTCGATGGCATCCGTCAGATGCGGCATTCTACGAGCGAAAACGTTTTGAAAGACTCCCGCCACTATATAACAAACCCTTACACAATGACTGAAAGTATTGCGCAATCGTTGCGGCTCCGACCGCGCAGGCAAAAGTCTATTACAAACAGACGAGTTATAGCGGTGCGCCATAGGAAGAATCGTTTATCTCTTAGTCCATGTTTGTACATAAAACATCACTTGCGAAGCAACAACGCAAAACATATGCTGATGAAACAAGCGATTCAGCGGGTTAAACAACAAAAGGAGGGGAGAACAGTGGGGTGTTAGAAGACGTCGTCCTGCATGAGATCGCTTCGGGGCGCGAGACCGCGGCCGGTGAGAGCGCGATTGCGAGCGTCCTCCATCTTCTCTTTCGTCTGCGCCTTGTCTCGCTGTAGCGCCAGAATCTCTTCGATGCTTACCCGCTTCAAGGCTGTCTCTTCTTCTTTTGCTTCGTCCTTAAACCGATTGTTTTATATAATAAAAATGAAAAGTATGAGGGAAATGTTTACAATTTCTCCTGCTAGTACGACGTTTTCACCTCGCACTAAATATATCCCACGCGGTATGTCGCCGTACATCTTGTCCACGTGTATTCGCTCCATTGTTTCGTGAAGCACCAGGTTGGCTGCAAATATTTCTCATTAATTTCAG